>QXTE01000133.1:489319-524935 GCA_003942145.1 Platysternon megacephalum
CCCCCCCCCCCCCCCATCTGAACAGGAGTGGGAATGGGAGTCACAGTGGGTGGTCTCTGCCTGCCTGCTGTGACCTTCTTGAAACCCATTTACCTTTCATTCAATCCCTGATAGCCTGAGGGTGTGGGTAAGCATTCTTTTTTTAACTGTTTCAGTTTCCACTACAAGTTGTACTTAACGGTATACTGAAATTCCATGGGGCAGGGCCTTGTCTAAGCTGTTGGGCACAGTGTTGTATACATTTCTATACTGCATCAAGATTAAGAATAAGGAAACTCCTTTCTTTACTCCCAACTTAATCCCATATCCTGCAAACCTCCTTCATCCTCTGGAAGTCACTGGGGTTCCTGCTGTTAGTGTGAGGATGGAACTGAGGATAATGTGTGATTGTTGTGACTTACAGTTTCAATCAGGCCCTTAAACTGAGAGATAACTCTAGTGGGGACATCCCCCCCCCACACACACACACTTCATCTCTGCTGCTCTGGCTTATAAATGGGCTTGGTAGAATGCACTTTTTATTTTTTTATAACTTTGATGTGTAATATACATTGTTTATTTTAAAAATTGTTTTATTTTTAAGCAACCCAAGGCCCCTCCCGCACCCCCACCCCTTGACCCAGCCAGGAGCCGGCACCCAGCACCCAAATTCACTACCAGAGCCCGCACCCAAACTCTCTCCCAGAACTTGCACCCCAAACCCCCACCTGCAACCCAACCCCCTGTCCCAGCCCAGAGCCTGCGCCAGCACCCAAACTCTGTCCCAGAGACCACACCCCTCCCGCACTCAAACTTCCTCCCAGAGCCTGCACCCCAAATCCTCTCCTGCACCCAAACTCCCTCCCAGAGCCTTAGGCAAGTGAGGGGGGGGGCAGGACTTGGACCCATTCTGGGCACCACCAAATATTATACAAACCTGCTGCCCCTGGCCGGTGCCGCACATGAGGGACCCAGTGAGGCGCTCACCATCGGTGATGGGCACCACTCTGGTGGTTCCGTCAGAGCTGGGTCCGGTTACGCACGTGGGCGCATTACCTCCTCCATTAGAAAATTATGGAGGCGAAGTTCACTGCTCAGGTCCACGATGGAAATGAGCAGCAGATGGAGCAGCGGGAAACTATGTGGGCTTCACCCAGGCAGTACAGGCAATGAGTGTGTTAGTGACCCACCGAAAAGGAGCGAGGGCACGAGGCACAGTTCTTGAAACTGGCTTGTCAGGGCAATCGGGGCGGCGAGTTTTATGGGCCCGTGGTGCCCGGGCTCCAGGAATATTCAGGGCCGGGGGCCCTGCTCCACCAATGTTTGGAGCCGGGTCTCTTCCCTGGCCCTGCCTGGAGCGGGCCCCGGCCCCTGCCTGCCCCCCACTCCGGTGCACCTTTGCTGGGCTCTAGAGCATCCCCCCCTGAGCATCCCTGCCTGAATGAAAGCGGCGCCTCTCCCTCACCTTTCTGCGCTGCTGGCTGCTGCTGCTGCACCTCAGGACGGGGAGGAGGGGAGGAGGCACACACGTGCTTGACAGCCCCCACGGCACCCACCGGGAGGAGATGCCGAGGGGGCTTCCGGCGGGAGACCTCACTCACCTCAGCTGCTGGGGCTTCGGTGAGGGTTTGACCCTGTGATCCACCCTCCTCCCCAGCAGCCACCACTCCTGCTCCACGCTGGGCAAGGGGCAGCCCCATCCCCCACCCCAAGTGAGGCTATGGTGAGGGGCAGCAGGCTGCAGCAGGGGAGAAAGGAAGCCACATGTGGTGGCAGTCCCCTCCCCCCCAGCACCCACCCCCCCACCCCCTCCCAGAGCTGGCACCCCCACCCCTTTCCCCCACACCCCTCTGGCCCCCAACCTCCCTCCCAGAGCCTGCACTCCCTCCCTCCGCCCCCCCTCCTGCCCCCAAACTCCCTCCCAGAACCTGCACCCAAACTCCCTCCTACACCCCCACCCCATGCTCCAGCCCAGAGCCTACACCCAAACTCCATTCCACAGCCTACACCCCCTCCCATCCCCAAACTCCCTCCCAGAGCCTGCACCCCAGACTCCATCCCAGAGCCCAACCTCTCAACCGTCCTACACCCAATGCCCTGCCCCAGTCCAGGGCCTACACCGCAGACCTCCTCCTGCCTAAGAACTCCCGCGCAGAGCCTTAGGCAGGTGGGGGGTGGAGTTCGGGGGGGGGGGGCGCTCTGGGTGTTCTGGGCACCACCAAAATTTCTACAAACCTGCTGCCCCTGGGCATAGTCCCCGGGCTGGGGAGGAGGATAAGTCCCCGATAGGGGAAAAAAGCTCAAGGGAGAACCTAACTAACTCCTACAAACGAATGGACAACTATCTAACTAGAAAGAACTATGTACAACGAAAGGCAAATGCAGTACTTTTAGCTGGCTAAGAGCACAGAGGAACAGAGAGTTCTGACTCTGGAGTGGCATCGACCCACACAGCCTCTTAAAGCCTCAGAGCATCATGTGATCAATGCACGACGCACATGTGAGTCAACGGAAACTACTATGAACAGTTCTGGCTCCGGTGCATGGTGCGCATGTGCACCTGCATTTGGAATCCACATAGAGAGCAGCACTAGAAGAAGAATCCATTTCAAGGGCAAAAAAAAAAAAAAAAAAGTCAGTGTATTTGATTTCCATACACAATCCTGCTCTTATCAAACAGCCTACGTGAAATTGATCTTAATTATAAAAATGTCCTTTTATCTAAAAGAGAAAATTTATTTTTAGACTAAATGACTCATTTTAATAATTTATTCTGATGTGTGTGGGTTGTTGCTTACCTGAAAAATCCAGTGCACATACTCCTCTTTGGTGCTGACCTTTCAGCAACGATAAACATTTTAGGGTCTGCGTGTCCCACACATGAATAGCAGCATCTCTTCCAACCTAAATTAGAATGCTAATCTTAATAGCTGTTCATAAACTACTATAACAATAACAATATTTAGCAATTTTGCATCTTCAAAACACTTTAGAAGCATTAACCTTTGCACTCATTAGATCTTATCTTCACCAAGAACGGCTCTCTCCAATTTCTCCATCTCTGACTTCCACATCCCTGGTCACCACCACATCTCCCTTACTACCACCTACCTGCCCCCTCAGCCTTGCCCAGAAACCCCATCCTTCTGTGATTTCCTATCCATCAACATTGAGAACTTCTCTTTCATTCTCAGTGCCCTCTTCCTCGCCTTCTCTTATGGTGGATATCCCACAACCATACAGACTTCTTCCACTAATTCACTTTTCTGTTTTGCCATCCTTTTAGCCACACAGCTCTACTTCTCCACCTTCACTCAATCCCACACCCACAACCCCAGCTGTCTTTTTTTTTTACCACCTTTGAATCTTTACTTAACCCTCCCCTTTCTGTCCCTTCCCCCCATCTCTGCACAGCCTTCAAAGGAAATGTTGAAAACAATCTGGCATAACCTCCTCCTTCTCATCTCTCCTTTTTCACTACATACTCTCCTGCTTCCCTCCTCCTCCAGCTCCTTCCAGTCTCCCTCACCCCCTACTCTATTTCTTCCTTCCCCTCCCTGTATGAGCATGCTTTGGTCTCCCCCATCTTAAAAAACAAACAAAAACCACCTCACTCGTGGTAGCTTCCTTTCAAATTATCACCCAATCTCTCTTCTCTTGTTCATTTCCAAATTCCTTGAATGCACCTTCTAGAACCACTGTCTGAAGTTCCTTTCCTCCCATTCCAGCCTAGATCCTCTCCAGTCTGACTTCCAACTTTACACTCCACAGAAGCCACACTTAACAAAGGGTCTATTGAGCACTTTGCATCCAAATAACATGGCTACATCCTTGTCCTTGACCTACTGGCTAACTTTGATGCTGCTTTTAAAATTTCGCCTTCCCTCAGCTTTTGAGACTATTCTGCCCTAGTTCTCTTCCTACCTCTTTAATAATTTCTTCAGTGTTTTGTTTGGTGGGTCCTCCTCATATGCCCTGTAACTAATGTTGGGGGTTCAAGAAAGCTCCAGCCTTTACACTCTTCTTCCTCTGCATTCTGTCTCTGGATGATCTTATCCATAAACAAAACTTTGACTTCATATCCACTCCAGACTTGCCTTCATCTGCACAAACTTAAATCTCAGCCTGTCCTTCTGACATCTCTTTGTGGATGTCCAGCCATCAATTTAAATGCAACATTCCCAAATCAGAGGTCTTATAAATTGTCCCAAAGCCTCTCCTCTCTCTCTTTTCCCCTCTGGGCATCATCTCTAATTCAGCCCTCCTTTTAAATCCACACATCTAGGCTGAGTCTAAATTCATGGTAAAGAATGTTTCTAAAATTTGACCTTTTCTCTCTCTCTCTCTACACCATCAAATTCTCATCTAGGCCCTTATCTTGCACCTTAACTGCGGCAACTTCCTCCTCCCTGACCTTAACTGCTTCACCTTTGTTCCCCTCAAGTCCATTCAAAATGCTGCTTCTAGGATTATCTTCCTGGTTCTGAGCACATCGGTCTTCTCTTTGAGTTTCTCCAATGCTTTCACTTATCTGCACATCCAACATATGCTTCTTGTCTCTATCTATAAGCCTTTTCATGACTTGGTCCCACGTTACATAGTTGACCTAGTAATTTATATCATGATGATGATCTCTGCTTTTAGTTCTCCAACATTCCCAGTCTTTACTGCCCACCAGTCAGCTTCTTCCTAAACACCTTTGAGCTTTCCCCCATCACCACTCTTTATGCATAGGTAAAACTCACTTTTATAATTCATATAGTTCTATTTCATCTTCCTTCAAATCCCTCAACACTCACCCCTGCCATGATGAGTACAAATCCCTGCCTGGTGAGAATGGATAGGGAAAAAGTAGGACTACAGGTTTGTCATGGTGGGTGAAAAAAAAAGTCACCGTTAGTGTGATTTTCCCATTTGCCCATGACTTTTTCTGTCAGTCACTCACTCACTCACTCACAGCAGCAGCAGCTCTGACCCTACAGGGCTGGGCCCAGCTCCCTGGTCTGGGCATTATGACCTAGTACACCAGGTTGCAGTGCCACTCAGGTTTGGCCCACTCGACCTCTGTCATAATGTGTGTGTGTGTGGGGGGGGGGGAGGGATATTACTGGGCACACCAGAGCAGACATGCCAAGTCACAATGCCCAGAGCAGGGTGCCAAGCGCAGGCCCACAGGACCTGCTGCTGCAGGATGAGTGTGAGCAGGCTCTCACTTTTCAGAGCATCCTCCCCTCCTGGGGGAACCCTCCTTTCCATACCAAGTGAGGATTAGGGTTGCAGTCCTGAGGTTGAAGGTGCTGCTGTGGATGGTCCATGTCTCCTCCGCAGGGTAAGGAGGACAATATTTTTTTTTAAATCAAAAGGCAGACAGAAGTCAAGGTAAATTTGGTAACCCATGACTTTTACTATATCTGCCATAACTGCTTCCTGATTTTTGTTTAAAAAATGCTATGACAAATCTGCAGCCCTAACAATCAGGAATCTAATGTTATTGCTCTTGTTCATCTTATTATACCTAAAGATTGTGAACATTGCTAATCTTTACACAAATATTCTGTTACTATCATTAGCTCATCCTCCCTGGCCCCTGTCTATATGTCTTGCCATCCTGTTGTATCTTAGCATTAAGAATTAAAGCTTTTTGCGTCAGGACAGTCTTTTACTTTGTCAGGATGGTGCCTACTTGGGACCTTTAGGTGCTACTGTTATGCAAATATAATAAAATAATAAAAACCTAACTAAACATCAGAAGACTCATGGGAGGTAGGGAAATATGTATTATTTTCTACATTTTACAGATGAGGAACAAAGGTTCAGAGTGAATAAGCAACTTTCCAAATGCCACAATAGGAGACTCTAATTTCTGTTTTTTAGGAATACTGTAACAGTGTCACAATCATTGTTTCCACTACTGCTTTCCCTAGCAGTTAGGCAATGACATGGGTGGCAAAACATGTAATCTGTGATTTTCAAAGCAGGAAAATGCCTCTCTTTATGACGAAGGTACACAAACTGTTTTGCATTTCTCAAATATAGTTTGTGATAGAGAATCCCTTAATTTGTTTTGTCATGACCAACACTCCTAGATACACACCTGTCCAGTAGCAACATAGTCTTTCATTGGATGGATGGTTAGGCTGAGGATGTCATCATCATGACCAAGATATAGTCTTTGGGTGTGTTGTTGCCTACTGTATACAATGGCAACAGCAGCGATATGGTAAACTACCTCTCCAGTTTGTGTGTAGAACAAATTATTTCGACAGTCGTAGCCTCGGTAACTGAAATAAATATAAAGCAAAGGAAGTTTAATATGCCACCAAAAATATCCATGTACTTTGGGGGAAAACAATCTAACTGCAAATGACTTACCTGAGCTAGACCCAAAATATCATAATATACAGGCTGACTACAACCATTTAAATGTCTTATATTACATTCATAATTATTAACAACTAGAGCTGTGTAAAACTACATGGTTTTCTTTGCACTAGTTAAGTATACATTTTTTTCTGCATTCAAACAGTTACCTCAAGTTTCATTTTGATTTTGGGGATTAACTGAACCAAAAACTCATCCAAAACTGTCAAGGTTCACCTGATTTTGCATCAAAATCATGAGAAAATCATGATTGGTTCTGCTTTGAGCAGGGGGTTGGACTAGATGACCTCCTGAGGTCCCTGCCAACCCTGATATTCNACCCCTCTGGCCCCCAAACTCCCTCCCAGAGCCTGCACTCCCTCCCTCTGCACCCCCTCCTGCCCCCAAACTCCCTCCCAGAGCCTGTACCCCCACCCCCTTCCCACACCCCCCCCCCTGGACCCAAACTCCCTCCCAGAACCTGCACCCAAACTCCCTCCTACACCCCCACCCCNCATGTGCACCTGCATTTGGAATCCACATAGAGAGCAGCACTAGAAGAAGAATCCATTTCAAGGGAAAAAAAAAAAAAAAAAGTCAGTGTATTTGATTTCCATACACAATCCTGCTCTTATCAAACAGCCTACGTGAAATTGATCTTAATTATAAAAATGTCCTTTTATCTAAAAGAGAAAATTTATTTTTAGACTAAATGACTCATTTTAATAATTTATTCTGATGTGTGTGGGTTGTTGCTTACCTGAAAAATCCAGTGCACATACTCCTCTTTGGTGCTGACCTTTCAGCAACGATAAACATTTTAGGGTCTGCGTGTCCCACACATGAATAGCAGCATCTCTTCCAACCTAAATTAGAATGCTAATCTTAATAGCTGTTCATAAACTACTATAACAATAACAATATTTAGCAATTTTGCATCTTCAAAACACTTTAGAAGCATTAACCTTTGCACTCATTAGATCTTATCTTCACCAAGAACGGCTCTCTCCAATTTCTCCATCTCTGACTTCCACATCCCTGGTCACCACCACATCTCCCTTACTACCACCTACCTGCCCCCTCAGCCTTGCCCAGAAACCCCATCCTTCTGTGATTTCCTATCCATCAACATTGAGAACTTCTCTTTCATTCTCAGTGCCCTCTTCCTCGCCTTCTCTTATGGTGGATATCCCACAACCATACAGACTTCTTCCACTAATTCACTTTTCTGTTTTGCCATCCTTTTAGCCACACAGCTCTACTTCTCCACCTTCACTCAATCCCACACCCACAACCCCAGCTGTCTTTTTTTTTTACCACCTTTGAATCTTTACTTAACCCTCCCCTTTCTGTCCCTTCCCCCCATCTCTGCACAGCCTTCAAAGGAAATGTTGAAAACAATCTGGCATAACCTCCTCCTTCTCATCTCTCCTTTTTCACTACATACTCTCCTGCTTCCCTCCTCCTCCAGCTCCTTCCAGTCTCCCTCACCCCCTACTCTATTTCTTCCTTCCCCTCCCTGTATGAGCATGCTTTGGTCTCCCCCATCTTAAAAAACAAACAAAAACCACCTCACTCGTGGTAGCTTCCTTTCAAATTATCACCCAATCTCTCTTCTCTTGTTCATTTCCAAATTCCTTGAATGCACCTTCTAGAACCACTGTCTGAAGTTCCTTTCCTCCCATTCCAGCCTAGATCCTCTCCAGTCTGACTTCCAACTTTACACTCCACAGAAGCCACACTTAACAAAGGGTCTATTGAGCACTTTGCATCCAAATAACATGGCTACATCCTTGTCCTTGACCTACTGGCTAACTTTGATGCTGCTTTTAAAATTTCGCCTTCCCTCAGCTTTTGAGACTATTCTGCCCTAGTTCTCTTCCTACCTCTTTAATAATTTCTTCAGTGTTTTGTTTGGTGGGTCCTCCTCATATGCCCTGTAACTAATGTTGGGGGTTCAAGAAAGCTCCAGCCTTTACACTCTTCTTCCTCTGCATTCTGTCTCTGGATGATCTTATCCATAAACAAAACTTTGACTTCATATCCACTCCAGACTTGCCTTCATCTGCACAAACTTAAATCTCAGCCTGTCCTTCTGACATCTCTTTGTGGATGTCCAGCCATCAATTTAAATGCAACATTCCCAAATCAGAGGTCTTATAAATTGTCCCAAAGCCTCTCCTCTCTCTCTTTTCCCCTCTGGGCATCATCTCTAATTCAGCCCTCCTTTTAAATCCACACATCTAGGCTGAGTCTAAATTCATGGTAAAGAATGTTTCTAAAATTTGACCTTTTCTCTCTCTCTCTCTACACCATCAAATTCTCATCTAGGCCCTTATCTTGCACCTTAACTGCGGCAACTTCCTCCTCCCTGACCTTAACTGCTTCACCTTTGTTCCCCTCAAGTCCATTCAAAATGCTGCTTCTAGGATTATCTTCCTGGTTCTGAGCACATCGGTCTTCTCTTTGAGTTTCTCCAATGCTTTCACTTATCTGCACATCCAACATATGCTTCTTGTCTCTATCTATAAGCCTTTTCATGACTTGGTCCCACGTTACATAGTTGACCTAGTAATTTATATCATGATGATGATCTCTGCTTTTAGTTCTCCAACATTCCCAGTCTTTACTGCCCACCAGTCAGCTTCTTCCTAAACACCTTTGAGCTTTCCCCCATCACCACTCTTTATGCATAGGTAAAACTCACTTTTATAATTCATATAGTTCTATTTCATCTTCCTTCAAATCCCTCAACACTCACCCCTGCCATGATGAGTACAAATCCCTGCCTGGTGAGAATGGATAGGGAAAAAGTAGGACTACAGGTTTGTCATGGTGGGTGAAAAAAAAAGTCACCGTTAGTGTGATTTTCCCATTTGCCCATGACTTTTTCTGTCAGTCACTCACTCACTCACTCACAGCAGCAGCAGCTCTGACCCTACAGGGCTGGGCCCAGCTCCCTGGTCTGGGCATTATGACCTAGTACACCAGGTTGCAGTGCCACTCAGGTTTGGCCCACTCGACCTCTGTCATAATGTGTGTGTGTGTGGGGGGGGGGGAGGGATATTACTGGGCACACCAGAGCAGACATGCCAAGTCACAATGCCCAGAGCAGGGTGCCAAGCGCAGGCCCACAGGACCTGCTGCTGCAGGATGAGTGTGAGCAGGCTCTCACTTTTCAGAGCATCCTCCCCTCCTGGGGGAACCCTCCTTTCCATACCAAGTGAGGATTAGGGTTGCAGTCCTGAGGTTGAAGGTGCTGCTGTGGATGGTCCATGTCTCCTCCGCAGGGTAAGGAGGACAATATTTTTTTTTAAATCAAAAGGCAGACAGAAGTCAAGGTAAATTTGGTAACCCATGACTTTTACTATATCTGCCATAACTGCTTCCTGATTTTTGTTTAAAAAATGCTATGACAAATCTGCAGCCCTAACAATCAGGAATCTAATGTTATTGCTCTTGTTCATCTTATTATACCTAAAGATTGTGAACATTGCTAATCTTTACACAAATATTCTGTTACTATCATTAGCTCATCCTCCCTGGCCCCTGTCTATATGTCTTGCCATCCTGTTGTATCTTAGCATTAAGAATTAAAGCTTTTTGCGTCAGGACAGTCTTTTACTTTGTCAGGATGGTGCCTACTTGGGACCTTTAGGTGCTACTGTTATGCAAATATAATAAAATAATAAAAACCTAACTAAACATCAGAAGACTCATGGGAGGTAGGGAAATATGTATTATTTTCTACATTTTACAGATGAGGAACAAAGGTTCAGAGTGAATAAGCAACTTTCCAAATGCCACAATAGGAGACTCTAATTTCTGTTTTTTAGGAATACTGTAACAGTGTCACAATCATTGTTTCCACTACTGCTTTCCCTAGCAGTTAGGCAATGACATGGGTGGCAAAACATGTAATCTGTGATTTTCAAAGCAGGAAAATGCCTCTCTTTATGACGAAGGTACACAAACTGTTTTGCATTTCTCAAATATAGTTTGTGATAGAGAATCCCTTAATTTGTTTTGTCATGACCAACACTCCTAGATACACACCTGTCCAGTAGCAACATAGTCTTTCATTGGATGGATGGTTAGGCTGAGGATGTCATCATCATGACCAAGATATAGTCTTTGGGTGTGTTGTTGCCTACTGTATACAATGGCAACAGCAGCGATATGGTAAACTACCTCTCCAGTTTGTGTGTAGAACAAATTATTTCGACAGTCGTAGCCTCGGTAACTGAAATAAATATAAAGCAAAGGAAGTTTAATATGCCACCAAAAATATCCATGTACTTTGGGGGAAAACAATCTAACTGCAAATGACTTACCTGAGCTAGACCCAAAATATCATAATATACAGGCTGACTACAACCATTTAAATGTCTTATATTACATTCATAATTATTAACAACTAGAGCTGTGTAAAACTACATGGTTTTCTTTGCACTAGTTAAGTATACATTTTTTTCTGCATTCAAACAGTTACCTCAAGTTTCATTTTGATTTTGGGGATTAACTGAACCAAAAACTCATCCAAAACTGTCAAGGTTCACCTGATTTTGCATCAAAATCATGAGAAAATCATGATTGGTTCTGCTTTGAGCAGGGGGTTGGACTAGATGACCTCCTGAGGTCCCTGCCAACCCTGATATTCTATGATTCTAAAATGATATTCTATGATTCTAAAAAACAGAGTTCCTATGGTCTAGATGAGACATCATAAATTAGCTCAAGTTCATACAAAATTATGCCCAGGAAAGTTTTGCATGCTTTTGTGCTGCAAATGTATCACACATTTCTACTAATTACAACAACCATAGCCAATGGACCTAATGACGGCTCTAGGAAATACCAGGGAAAATCAACTGTGAGTTGAAAAGGTGATCTTAAAAAAAAAGTTATGCTTGGTCATTACTTAGGTACATTGGTACATCTTTATATCCTCCTCCCTAACAATCACAATTGAAAGAAAGAGAAATGTATAGGTGATATTCCCATTTTTACCACAATACTGGTAAGCACAGTAATTTACCAGTGGGTAAGCAGTGGAAAATGTTACATCAAATACTTTACCTCAAATTAATCAAGATGTGTTTAAGAGTATTTATTTAAGCACTGTGCTATTCAATGGAAGTTGTGACTTACAAAAGAGAAGACTAAGAACCTTTACTTAGTAGTTACAATACCCATGCACAAACTGCAGTTTTAAGCTGTCCTCAGGAGCTCTCTCTCTTTTAAGGAAGGGCACTGAATGGTTTTTCTCTTTATTTTGTTGTTTCAGCTGAGGTAGATCTTCTTTGTAAACCTAAAGAATAAGTTACACTTAATTATACATCTCAAGTGTATTGAATATAAATACACACTGACCAGTTCCTTAAATAATAATAATGAAAAATATTAGTTATATGTCGGTGTGCTCAACAATGTACAAGACATAGAAGAAGTCATGATCCCTGCCCTAAAGAGAGGAAGAGGATCCTCACTTGTGGTATATGATATTAATGGAAGATCAGAAAAAGGTCATTGCTATTCAAGAAATGTCATGCATCACATACTACTTTGTGAACAGGATTTTTAATACCGATACTCTAAATTTCTTTTTCCAAATTAAAACATGTACTCAAACCTGTACATAATAATGAAATAATTCCATCAAGTACTGGTGACATACACAATAAGCACACTATTTAAGTGATTTGCAAATGTCACCAGAATCCTGAGATGGAATTACAGTCTTAATATATATACCAGAGATACAAAATATTATACATATAAATCAGTTAGAGATGCTGAAACATTGTGGAACTGCTAGAGCTGTTTGAAGCCATTTAGAGGTTGTGACATCAATTACATCCACTACGAGGCTGAAATATAGCTTTAAATTATTTCTTTTTTTTTGTACATCTCTTCATTTCTTGGTTTTAGCTGGCAGTGCAGGTACCAAAATCTCTTGCAAGAAAAGCTATTTCTACACTAATTCTGACCTAATTGCAACCCAGGGGTGCTGAAAACTTCATAAGAATGTCTGATCTGAAAATGTTACCACACAGAGGTTCAGATAAGCATCTGAAATTTTGGATGCCTATACAAACACAACCTCTAGACATTTTGCCTGTCACTAGCATATACTGTACTGTTCACACACTCTTTTCATCTGGTTTCAAACACCATCTTCAAAAACTTTTAAAGGATGCAACCTGTAAGTAAGTCCACTCACTATTAGGGCCCCCCTCCTAGCCAGGCATGGCATAGCAATTCTCTCGCTACTCTAGCACTGCCCTGCCAATGGTTGCTCCGGCACTGTGGTGGCTTCTCTTCCAGTAACTTGGCCCTTCGGCTGGGTCACCATCTTAAGTCCACCCCTTTCAGAGTCACAACTGTCCAAACGAAAAGTCCCAAAATGTCTTTAACATAAACAAAATTCTTCCACCCTCTCTGGGGCTAACCATCTGCCTATCTTCAGGGCATACTCTGTAGCCCCCCCCCCCCCATCCCACCCTCTGGGTTTTGACTTAAGGCCATGTACTCATAGACTTTAAGGTCAGAAGGGACCATTATGATCTTCTAGTCTGACCTCCTGCACAACGCGGGCCACAGAATCTCACCCACCCACTCCTGTACAAACCCCTGACCTATGTCTGAGCTATTGAAGTCCTCAACTTGTGGTTTAAAGACTTCAAGGTGCACAGAATCTTCCAGCAAGTGACCCATGCCCCATGCTGCAGAAGAAGGCGAAAAACCCCCAGGGCCTCTGCCAATCTGCCCTGGAGGAAAATTCCTTCCCGACCCCAAATATGGCGATCAGCTAAACCCTGAGCATGTGGGCAAGACTCATCAGCCAGACACCCAGGAAAGAATTATCTGTAGTAACTCAGCTGTACTGAATAACTAGGTCTGCTCCTTTACCTGTGCTGCAGTTCTGTCTGGGCTGCTTCCTATCCAGCCTTTTCAGTTCCCCTCTGGGTCTCTCTGTCTCCTCCCTGCTTTAGTCAGGGTCTCTCCCAGACCTCCCTGCCTAGAGAGCTTTCCTTCTTGTTCTGGCTCTTCCGCCATCTCTTTCCCCAGCCGAGCTTTATCACCACTTAAGCCCAGCTCTCCCTCTTTACTGCAGCCACTTTCTGCTTGATATGGGGAATTGCCTGATTCCCCTCAGGTGGGGCTCATTTTGTAATCAGTTTGGTTTAGCCCCAGGCTCTCCAGTGCATGGGGCAAGCCAGCCCATTACACTAACAATGAAACATAAAATATTATAAGTAACATTTTCAAAAGTGCCAAAGTAATTTAGGAGCCTAAATTCCATTTTCAGAAGTGAAAAGTAAGACGATAAGTCACTTCTGTAAATGGGACTAGGCACTTTTGAAAATTCTAAACTATCTCTAATCTCAGCCAAAACTGTTCAGTTGTTTCCACTAATGAGGCTTGTGAAAAATGCACTCTTTTACTTATAATAAAGTAATTCTGTCAACCTTTTCTTTGAATATCTTTACCATCCATGATTTGGAGCAAGGATTTGAAATCTGGCATTTGTTTCAGGGATGTGCCCTTTACCATCTATCTGAAAATCTGCCAATATTTGGCCAAGCTATAAGTCTTTGAAAAATCACTGTTCACACATGCTCAATAGAGACTTTTTCAGTTTTAGCAGCTAGAGCTAAAGGTGGAGCTGGAGGGTGGTGGTGGGGGAACTAGGTCTGGACAGGCAAAAAGATTGGGACAAGGAGCCACAGAGTGAGGAGACTGGGGCAAACAGCAGGGTGAGGAGTAAGAGGGGAGGACTAAAATTGAATGAGGATCCCAGGGAGGGAGACAGGGAGCCAGTGTTGGGGGGTGGGCAGGGAGGAATGGGACAGACAGAGTGGACAAGGAGCCAGGAGTGGGGAACTGGGTTTGGCAAGGAGACTGGGAGTATGGGGGGGCTAAGAGACTAAGCCCGGAAGAGGAGACTGGGTAGGTGAAAAGAATGGGACTGAGATGAGAAGCCTTAAGAGTGGAAAAGAGACAACTGGGACAGAGACATGTTGGAAAGGATAGGACAGAACGGGTTAAGCTGGAGAGGAATGGGCAGAAGAGTTTGTGCCCACTAGAGCACACTCCCCTCTAAAGCCTTGAATAGAACGCAAGATTACTGAGTCTCACCATTACTCTGCTGTTAGCAAACACCTGTGAAACCCACAGACAAGGTGTGTGTTTAATCACCCTCTAGTGCTGATTGACATAGAGGACAGTAACCTACTGTTGCTATCAGTTACTCCACTAGTTCAGAGGTCAGTGCAGTGGATCTAAAGGTTCCAATCCTGCTGATGACCCATGTGACCCATATGATGCCACATGATGGAATTTCTGTTCCTTCAGTTTGCTTTTTAAAAACCTAGACAATTACACACAAAAAACTATATTAAAAGACCATTATTAAGGTTGTAAACTCAAGCTCTCAAAAGTTAGGAATTGCCAGACTTGATATTCATAGATTCATAGCTTTCAAGGCCGAAAGGGACCATTGTGATCATCTAGTCTGACCTCCTGTATTACACAGACCATTGAACTTGCCCAAAATAATTCCTATAATATATTTGTTAGAAAAATGTCCAATCCTGATTCAAAAATTGTCAGTGATGGAGACACCACCACGACTATTGGTAAATTGTTCCAATGGTTATTTACTCTCACTGTCAAAAATTTACATCTTATTTCCAATCTAAATTTGTTTAGCTTTAACTTCCAGCCATTGGATTGTGTCATACCTTTCTCTGCTAGACTGAACAGCCCATTATTAAATATTTGTTACCTGATGATCAAATCACCCCTTACCATCTCTTTGTTAAATTAAATAGATTGAGCTCTTTGCATCTATCACTTATAAGGCATGTTTTCTAATCCTTTAATCGTATTTGTGGCTCTTCTCTGACCCCTCTCCAATTTATCAACATCCTTCTTGAATTGTGGGCACCAGAACTGGACTCAGTATTCCTGCAGCGGTCACACCAGTCCAAATACTGAGGTAAAATAACCTCCCTACTCCTACTTGAGATTTTCCTGTTTATGCATCCCAGGGTTAGCTTTTTTGGCCACAGCATCACATTGGGAGGTCAAGTTCAGCTGCATATCCACCACTGACCCCAAATCTTTTTCAGAGTCAGTGCTTCCCCAACGTGTGGAACCTTAATTTGGCCCCCTAGTGACATTATGATACAGTCTTTAATTACATGATGATACACTATTTTTTCCACAGGACCCCTGCCTCAGTTAGGGCACAGGAGGACATTACTCACTTAATAAGCAGCTATCCAATATTTTGTTTTGTTCAGAGTGTGACCCGAGGCCTCATTTACTTAGCTCTGAACACAGAATTATTAATTTCCTCATGTGCCTTTCTATGGTGCTCGTCTCAATAGTATCTGAGTGCTTCACAAACATTCATTAATTTATGTTCACAACACCTCTGTGAGATGAGGAGGTGGCATTATCCCATTTTATTGTAGGGAGCTGAGGCACAGAGAGTAAGTTCAAAGTATCCACTAATTTGGATGACCAACGTGAGACAGGAGGATGTGATTTTTCAGAATAACTACCATTATTAGTTAGCATTTTTTATGTTCAAAGCGGAGCTCATCATTGACTTCAGTTGCAGCTGTAAGTTCTCAGTATTTCTGCAAATCAGACCCCAGGGTATCAAGTCAAACTCCCAGAAAATGAGGAACACACAATTAATGACTACTTCTAAAAAGCCTGATTTAAGTGACTTGCTCAGCATCACATAGAATTCTGTGGCAAAGTCAGGGATAAAATCCAGTTATCCAGGACCGCAGCATTTAACTGCCTTGACCATCAGAACTTTCTTTTTCTTCTGCTAATCCCCTACCTCATTCAACACACACCTTCCAATTTCTGCAGCAAATGAGGCAAGGTCCTACAGACAACAGCCTCCTTTATTATACCACCCTAATTCATCCCAAGAGCAGGTCCATCCTGTAAACTGAATGACGCATTGGTTCTGTGGAAAAAATAGTATGTGAACATATAATTAAAATCTATCATAATGCATACACACAAGGAGAAAGAATTAATGTTGCATAGCATCCTTAATTCTGTCGTTTCCATACTTCTGAGTTATTGATTTTGAAACTTTAATAGTGTTCTTTTAAAGTAGTTTTTATGTGTGATATATTATAATAAAGGTTGGGTGAAACCTCATTGAAGCTGGTGGGCATGATAATAAAAAGGGATATCTACCATACTAGTATATGGCTTTTTCTTAAACTCTTTTCAAATACTCATCTGTAGCTAAAGTACACACTACTTTTTATTTTGTATATTGATTGCATAACCAGCCTAAATAGTGCCAAAATATTTTTTCTCAAAGTAGACTGATGAATTTGCTGCAACTTTATTTTAACTGGCTTTACTGAAAAGTTATAGTGGATTATTAGGCAGCTGAGTTTACATCTGTAAATTCATTTTTACTCACTTGGCGATCATAGTTGATTTGAGCTTCCTGCTCAATATCTGAATCTAGCTCTGGCACATCAGATAAATCAGAATCTGATTCTTCACTGTATGAATCAATACCACCCTCTGCATAAAAATTAATCCACATGTAACAATTATTATCTAGTCAGAATAGAATATTATGTCACATTTTCACAAATTTTTAGACTACCAAGAATTAATGCAAAACCTTCAGAAGCTTTAAAGTGTTTGCAAACACTCTATGGACTTGGTGAACATTTCTGGTTTTGTATCACAAAGGTAAATACAGATAATTCTCACACTTCAATGCCAAGGTCTCTATTGTAAAAACCTGAATAATGATTAGGGCTGTCAATTAATCGCAGTTAACTCACGCGATTAACTCAAAAAAATTAATCGCAATTTAAAAAATTTATCGCGATTAATCACAGTTTTAATCGCACTGTTAAACAATAGAATACCAATTGAAATATATTAAATATTTTGGATGTTTTTCTACATTTTCATATATATTGTATTCTATCTTGTAATTAAAATCAAAGTGTATATTATTTTTTATTACAAATACTTGCACTGTAAAAATGATAAACAAAAGAAACAGTATTTTTCAATTCACCTTATACAAGTACTGTAGTGCAATTTCTTGGTCGTGAAAGTGCAACTTACAAATGTAGATTTTTTTTGCTACATAACTGCACTCAAAAACAAAACAATGTAAAGCTTCAGAGCCTACAAGTCCACTCAGTCCTACTTCTTGTTTAGCCAATCGCTAAGACAAACAAGTATGTTTACAATTACAGAAGATAATGCTGCCCCCTTCTTATTTACAATGTCACCAGAAAGTGAGAACAGGCATTTGCATGGCACTTTTGTAGCCGGCATTGCAAGGTATTTACGTGCCAGATATGCTAAAAATTCGTATGCCCCTTCATGCTTTGGCCACCATTCCAAAGGACATGCTTCCATGCTGATGACACTCGTTAAAAAATAATGCATTAATTAAATTTGTGACTGAACTCCTTGGGGGAGAATTGTATGTCCCCGGCTCTGTTTTACCCGCATTCTGCCATATTACATGTTACAGCAGGCTCGGGTGATGACCCAGCATATGTTGTTCATTTTAAGAACACTTTCTCTGCAGATTTCACAAAACGCAAAGAAGGTACCAAATCTGAGAGGTACGAGGTATGGAGCATGCTTTCAGAAGTCTTAAAAGAGCAACACTGCGATGCGTAAACTACAGAACTCAAACCACCAAAAAAGAAAATCAACCTTCTGCTGGTGGCATCTGACTCAGATAATGAAAATGAACCTGTGTCACTCCGCACTGCTTTGGATTGTCATTGAGCCATCATGAGCATGGTCGCATGTCCCCTGGAATGGTGGTTGAAGCATGAAGGGACATATGAATCTTTAGCGCATCTGGCATGTAAATATCTTGCGACGACGGCTACAAATGTGCCATGAGAATGCCTGTTCTCACTTTCAGGTGACATTGTAAACAAGAAGCGGGCAGCATTATCTCCTGCAAATGTAAATAAACTTGTCTGAGTAATTGGCTTAACAAGAAGTAGGACTGAGTGGACTTTCAGGCTCTAAAATTTTACATTGTTTTATTTTTGAATGCAGGTTTTTTTATAAATAATTCTGCATTTTTAAGTTCAACTTTCATGATAAAGAGATCGCACTACAGTACTTGTATTAGGTGAATTGAAAAATACTATTTCTTTTGTTTTTTTACAGTGTAAATACTTGTAATCAAAAATAAATATAAAGTGAGCACTGTACACTTTGTATTCTGTGTTCTAATTGAAAACAATATATTTGAAAATGTAGAAAACATCCAAAAATATTTAAATAAATGGTCTTCTATTATTGTTTAACAGTGCGATTAATCGCTATTCATTTTTTTAATCACAGGATTAATCACGATTAATTTTTTTAATCGCTTGACAGCCCTAATAATGATTAAAGCAATTCACTCATGCAGAAATTATATGGTCATCCTGAAATATTGCATGATGTGTGATCCCTCTACTTGCTTGAAATAATGTGTTATATCACATGGAAAAAATCAGTTAATTTCTGCAGGGCCTTAGACAATGTGAAAGATTTCCTTCAGGGAAATCCAATATTTAGCAGTTGATATTATGTAATTTATATGCTTCTGTTGAATATTACAGGCACAATGCACATTACAGGTGCAATTTTCAAATATGACCATTTAAATTGTATACACAAATCTCACATATTCATATGCATATTTGCACGTAGACACACAAAATGGCATTTACATGTGCATGCTGGATGTGTGGCATTCCAGAGATTAATATGAAAAATAATATTTTTCTCTTCATCCAACACAACCTTCTGCATCAGTGCTACATATTTCTTTGATTTTTATGAAATAAAAATAACAAAGTAAATATCATAAACAAATTTTCAGAAATGGTAATTTTTACCTTGGGATGCTGTTTCAATGATTCCATTTGTTACACTTTCTGGAATAAATCTCCACTGAAAAACAGAGTGATCAGCACCTCCTGTACTTAACACCCACTGAAAATCATGTGACCAACGTACATTAGTTACATGTGCTGAATGGCCAGCATATTTTCTAAATTTAGCTCCTAAAATATATAAAAATAAAATTGTTAAAAGTGAAAATAGCCACTGAATGAACAAATTATATAGTTAATTTTAAAAAAAGGTGACCATAATGGGACCATAAATTAAAAATCTGCCTTGTGACTTGTATGCTCTTGCAAATTTCCAACATTTCAAATCAAGCTTCCACCATCCTAACTGTTTCATTATATGGCCCAAAAGATAGGAGGTTATTTTTTAAAATTTCATGCTGAAATAAAATACAATAAAAAGCCAAATCGTCAGCAAAGTAACAGCATAGTGTGGTACAATTATAAAAAAAGCACGAGGTTCAGCAGTGCTATTGAAACTCTTGGTTCCTCAAGGCAACTGTATGACAGAGTTGAAATGGTGAAATGGTTAGACTGCAAAAGAGAAATATGAGCGAGTAGGCAGCAACATGGCAGTGCTGGAGTTGGTTTTAGGGGATACCATTTATATATCTTCTAAGGGTCTGTCCAGATTAAGAAAGGAAGTTGGGGTTAGCTAACAAATTTTACCTAACCCCAACCTTTACTGTACACACAAGGTCAACAACTTTTAGCTCAATATAGCTGGTCAAGGTCAGGTGACCTCAGTTGATTGCTTCCTAATCTGGATGAAATTTCAGACAGAGTATAACAACAATAGAAGTCCTTTACCAAAACAAAGTAGTGATGGAATTATAAGACATTCCCCAGTCCCCTCTGTATAATTCTGAAAGCCTGACCAGAAAATGGAGTAGAAACTATTCTTAAAACTAGGATGAAGAGGGTCCCTATCACCACCAATCTAATAAATAACTACTAATGAGCTACCTAAGAAAAATGAGAACAGTAGCTCAGTATGTTCAGTATTTCCCAAAATAAAATAATCTTCTGAAGTTGGATTTTGCATGCCAACAGTGCAAATGTGTGACAGAGAGAGACACACACTGCCCCTTTAAGTACGCTGCCCTTTTAAGTAGATTGGCACTCAGCAGTCTGAAGCCTGCTTGTTCAGACATAGCAACAGCTGCCAGCAAGCTCCCTCCATCCTGAGCCCTGTCCTGAGCCCTGTTATGTCCTGCCCCTGCTCTGTGGAGATGGGGTACAGGGGCAGGGGGAGGGGGACACCCTGACATCAGTGCCCCCTCCCTTCCCTGCTCTGCATAACAAGCAGGAGGCTCCCGGTAGCAGCTGGCCAGGAGCTCCAAGGCAGAGGGCAGGAGCAGCACAGCAGTGGGGGGAGGGACACCTGAAGTGCACAGCACCTGATAGCCTGCTGGGTGGCCACCCAGCCGTGCAACTTAGAGGGAATTTAGATTCTGACCTATTTATTTATGAGCTTGTGGGGCTGGAATAAAGGTTGGTGCCCTAAGGAAGCATTTAAAGTTGGGATTTGTACAAAACTTCCTTTTCTTGAATATGCTGAGGACATTATACTACAAAGGCTTAACCTCTTTGCCTATTAAGGCCACATTAACACCTCCTGGAGGATGTCAAGGCTATACTTAACATATTAGTTAAACTATGGACTTTGCACCAGCCAGTAGAATAAGTTCTATTCATTGACTTCTTTTGAAAATCACTTCACACAAGTATCCATTTTGAACCTGTCTGGACCAGGATAAGGATTGGTTTTTTCACTATGGATGATTGACTTTTGCAATAGCAGACCTCATATGTGACACAGAGACATCCAAAGGTCCAATGCTAAGTTAATCATGCCTGAGAGTCCAGACCTCTTCAGTCAGAAAGGCATAAAAAGTATCTATCTTTTGTATAGTCCTGGAAAGCAGTGGAAAAGGCAGGGAGGCATATGGAAGAAACATTGCCCAACTTTGTGAGAAGTCATTCCCCACATCACATCTTGACCTTTCCTGAAGAGGCTACAGGTCACTTTATTGCTGTTTCCAGATACAAAGAGGTCAATCACTAGCCTGCTAACTTGATGAGTGAGGATGTTTCTGGTGCTAATTCCTCAATTCTGCCATGCAAGTCTTATTGTTCATCTTTCCCTTAATGATCAGTGCCCACAGAGATAGGAAATTTTGCTTTGCCAGGACAGGAGAAGTTGATTTTTCTCTCTGGGATAGGGCTGATCATGTTCTTTCTAGTTTATTTATGAAAACCACATCAGATACATTAACTGTGAACTCTACGTCATTGATGTTTATCTTCGAGAACTAGGGGTCACCAAATGAAATTAACAGGCAGCAGGTTGGAGGGCTTGGAAATGCATTTTGTCTTCCTGAAGGAACTTGTCTCTGAATTCTGAAAACTTGCAGTAGTTGAAATCATACTTCACAAGTAGTGCCTGATAACTGGCTATTCGGAATTGCAGACTGGAAGATGTAAACACTTTTTTCTCTAGGAGGTCCAAGCATTTAGCCTCCTTATCTGAAGGGGTGTCTTGTTACCTACTTCTTTCTGGAGCGACCTGAACAACCAGGAAATTCAGGGCAAGATGCGTGAATAAAAATTCTGCTCCCTCACTTGGAACAAAGTACCTCTTTTCTGCCCTCTGAGGAATAGCTGCGCATGTTGCTGGAATATGTCACTACTTTGACCGCTTTAGGATATGATGGGGAGCACCACCTTATGACACACTGCATTCTGTAAAATGTCCAGGAGTTTGTGGGATGTCTCTTGGACTTCCTTCAGAGGAATCTGGAGTATATCAGCAACCCTCCTTAACAGCTCCAGGATCTGCTTGTGATCATCCAGCAGAGATGGTGAGACCAGGGCAACTGCCTTGTTAGGAGATGAAGATGATATTCTTGGAAGAACCAGTAGAACTGCTGAATCTGGCTCTTCTTCCTCCACAGGCTCCTGGAGCAGGCCAGGTTGGTCTCTTGGAGGAGAAAGGATGGTGTGATTCTTGATAGGACTGTACCACTTCTGAATACTGCATGTATGGGTCCCACATCCCCAGTAAGGCCAGTGAGAAGAATCCAACATGGGTTGAGGCGGTCCCCATAGCATAGGTTGTGGGGGAGCCCAGGAGATTCTCAATCCTCTATCTGGGCTCACCTTCTGTTGTGGAGATGATGTCAGTCCCTCCTCAATGTTGAACTGTCTTGAAGGGAGAATGTAGGAGCCAGCAGTATGGTAGGTGCTGCAATGCCCCTATTGGTAGACAGACTGGAGACCAGCTTCTCCCTTTATAGTGCTCATGGACTGACGGTGTCAGAACCTCCCTAGACAGGACCAGGTCCAATAAGATGAGAGACTGCAGATCTGGGAGGATACTCTGTTGTCATATACCTCTCCTCAGTTAGTTTCTCCCCATATTGACAGAACCAGTATATGAAATCCCTTGGAAGCCAAAACTTCACTATGTGAGCATGAAAGTACCATCAGTTCAAGGGACTCTCTGTGCTTTGCTGGTACTTGGCCCAGTCTAGGCTCACAATGTCAGTCCTTGTTTGTTACTGATAACAAACCAACTGTTGCAAAACAGCGCTGGAGCTGAAGCACCCTTAGTTTTTAGAGCCTGTAAATTGGTGCAGTGACTTTTCAGAGTTTCTGAACCTCCTGGGACAGGATGCAAAGAGTCATGGAATATCAGCGTTAGAAGGGACCTCAAGAGGTCATCTAGTCCAACCCCCTACTCAAAGCAGGACCAATCCCCAGACAGATTTTTACCCCAGTTCCCTAAATGGCCCCCTCAAGGATTGAACTCACAACCCTGGGTTTAAGCAGGCCAATGCTCAAACCACTGAGCTATCCCTCCCCCCTGTCACACAATACAGAAAGTGTTGGGGAAGAAGCACTCCTCTTAGAGGTGGACTTCGAGGGGCATGTCTTTGTAGACTTTTGAGAATGCCTTCCCTGAGAAAAAGAGTCCTTGGGTCTATTCTTACTCATCCCTGTGTCCAAAGTAATGGTGCTAGGAGGCAAGTTTTTTGAAGCTTCTGATGAGAATAAGGGAGGGGTGGTCTCCTAGCCTGGATATGACTGAGCCCTCATTACACACTGTATCAGATATCTCTTCAGTTTGAATTCCTGTACCTGGTAAATTTGGCAGGGGAAGGAGCAGCACATACTGCACTTGGCGGAGATGTGCACTTCTCTGAGGCAGTACAGGCACCTCTGACCATCATCACTGACCAAGGCAGCTTGAGGGCAGAAGATGCAATTTTTGAAGCACGAAATCCAAGGCATATTCCAAACCCGAAATCAGGAGCAGGGAGGCAAACTCCCAAGTCCTAACTAACTATATTGAGTAAATTAATAAATATCTAACAGAACTTCATATATACAATATTTACAGAATCAAGTAGAAGGCTCAAATCTATGGACATTGTAGGCTCTGTCTCAGACTATGTGGTGGCAGAAAGGAATTGGAGAAACAATCAGTCCACACTGCCCCTTATACCTTTGATTTGGTGCAAGAGGACAGGAACAGCGCAGACACAGACCAATGAACACTACTAGCATGAATCTTCCAGTCTCAGGCTCATGAAGTACATGCGTACTCCCATAGTGGAACACACATAGGGACAGGCATTTGAACAAAAACTGCTGGTTTCACCTGTTGCAATCTGGTTGCTACACCTGAACTAAGCCTGTCAGCAGTGCCATCATAGTATTTTCCATGACAGTTGTTGATCCTCAGGATTAGATGCAATAATATATCTTTAATTACTGATACGATTACCTACGCTGGTGAACCAACTGCATTGTAAAATAATAGAATCATAGAATATTAG
This sequence comes from Platysternon megacephalum, assembly GCA_003942145.1. NCBI lineage: Eukaryota > Metazoa > Chordata > Testudines > Platysternidae > Platysternon > Platysternon megacephalum. The sequence goes on from QXTE01000133.1 coordinate 513,453, forward strand.
GGTTGGAAGGGACCTCAGGAGGTCATCTAGTCCAACCCCTTGCTCAAAGCAGGACCAATCCCCAACTAAATCATCCCAGTCAGGGCTTTGTCAAGCCTGACCTTAAAAACATCTAAGGAAGGAGATTCCACCACCTCCCCAGGTAACCCATTCCAGTGCTTCACCACCCTCCTAGTGAAAAAGTTTTTCCTAATATCCAACCTAAACCTCCCCCACTGCAACTTGAGACCATTACTCCTTGTTCTGTCATCTGCTACCACTGAGAACAGTCTAGATCCATCCTCTTTGGAACCCCCTTTCAGGTAGTTGAAAGCAGCTATCAAATCCCCCCTCATTCTTCTCTTCTGCAGACTAAACAATCCCAGTTCCCTCAGCCTCTCCTCATAACTCATGTGCTCCAGCCCCCTAATCATTTTTGTTGCCCTCCGCTGGACTCTTTCCAATTTTTCCACATCCTTCTTGTAGTGTGGGGCCCAAAACTGGACACAGTACTCCAGGTGAGGCCTCACCAATGTCGAATAGAGGGGAANTACCCTCCAGCATATCTACCACTCCTCCCAGTTTAGTGTCATCTGCAAACTTGCTGAGGGTGCAGTCCACGCCATCCTCCAGAATATTAATGAAGATATTGAACAAAACTAGCCCCAGGACCGACCCTTGGGGCACTCCGCTTGATACCGGCTGCCAGCTAGACATGGAGCCATTGATCACTACCCGTTAAGCCCGATGATCTAGCCAGCTTTCTATCCACCTTATAGTCCATTCATACAGCCCATACTTCTTTAACTTGCCGACAAGTTAAAGAATCCAATGAACACTTCATAAACATCCATGTCATCATCTACATATCACACAAAACTCCTTGCTCTTTGTTGGAGAAGACTGTTTCATCTATCATTATCCTAAACCACTTCCCAAAAATGTTCTCAGAAATCTTCCTTACAATTTTAATTGCCATGATTATCTCATTTTCAATAACTGGACTTCTGAATTTGCCTTGACTCTTTTTCAGCCACTTTGAAACATAAAGAGCATATTTTTCCTGCAAACAAAGAAATTTAATAAAGTTGTAGTTCACCTCTCCACTGAAGGGAGTATTTCAAATTAAAACCTTTGTCTTGCAAGATAACATATTCTAAGTATTTTCAATATTTCAGAGTTCTCGTCTTTTTTCTAAGAGTACTGAAAACTTAATATGTCACCAACATTCTCTGTGGTCTTTGAAGAATATCAACTATTTCCTAGTAACACTTGTCTCAATACTTTTTCCAATTAGAGAATCTAAACTGTTTGAAAGCTTGAGCACCAGCCCAAACCCAAACATCTAGCCAGGAATTTTACAGCCCCATAGCCTGAGCCCCTCAAACCTGAGTCAGCTGACCCGGGCCAGCTGCAGCCATGCCATGGGTCTTTTATTCCAGTGTCAACATACCCACTGTCACTAGAGTCAGAATAAGGGAGCCACTGAAAGTCACCAAACCAGGGTAAGCTGAAAGAATGGCCTTGTCTTCCAAAGTTACACACAGGGAAAGATTTAAGTCATGATTGGTTAGGTGTCTTAGAAATGTTAACAGTATCAGGCAACTGGCATTTGATTCCAGTTGCAGGCGATGGCAGAGATAGCTCAGTACTACAACCATCAGAAGTTGATTAACTTGTTGTTGAAAGTGTAGCTTCCTTCTTTTTAATAAGCCATGTTTTAAGTGATTTCACTTTAGCCCCTTTAAAATAGACTTTTATTTTGTACTTCAATGAACAGAGGACAGGCAAACAGAGGGAGTTTGCCTGGGAGTTCGCCTGCGGGGAGTTTGCACAGAGTGTTTTTGCCTTTCAGGCTCCTGTGAGCAGTACATTCAACATCTGTGGGGCCTCTTAGAAGGAAGACATGGATAGTGAGCGATCAGTCGTTGTGACCTGCTCAGAATGTGCCATGTTTGTCTTTCTCCCAGAGGACAGAAGTGCCTTCATCTGTATGAAGTGCAAGCTGGTCTGCATATTGGAAGAGGAGGTTAGAGGACTAGAGAGCCACGTATCAACTCTGAGTTGCATCAGAAAAAATGAAGATTTTCTGGATAGAAGTCAGGGTTTGGTTCTGGAAGCAAACCGTGCTGAAGATTCAGAGAGTGCAGTGCGGAGCAGGGAAGAATATTGGCAGCATGTGACCGCCAGAGGAAGAAAGAAGAGAACCTATGTACCCTCAATGCAGATGGAGGTGTGAAACCGTTTTCAGGCTTTCTGCACAGGTATTACTGCAGAGAAGGATTTGGAAGAGCCCTCTGAGGGAAGGTATCAGAAGGAGACCCCATCAGCCGGAAGGCATGAGATGCATTGTCCTAGGGATGGGGGTTCCATGACCACCACTCCCAAGAGGAGGAGATGGGTGGTGGTGGTCAGGGACTCCCTCCTAAGGGGGACGGAGTTGGGTGGTGGTGGTCAGGGATTCCCTCCTAAGGGGGACGGAGTCATTCATCTGCCGACCAGACCGGGAGACTCGAGAAGTGTGCTGCTTGCCTGGAGCTAGAATCCAGGATGTGACAGAGTGTTTGCCGAGACTGATCAAGACCTCGGACCACTACCCCTTCCTACTTCTCCACGTGGGCACCAATGATACTGCCAAGAATGACCTTAAGCAGATCACTGCAGACTATGTGGCTCTGGGAAGAAGGATAAAGGAGTTTGAGGCGCAAGTCATGTTCTCGTCCATCCTCTCTCTTGAAGGAAAAGGCCCAGGTAGGGACCTCAAATTGTGGAGGTGAATGCGTGGTTACGCAGGTGGTGTCGAAGAGAGGGCTTTGGATTCTTCGACCATGGGATGTTGTTCCGGGAAGAAGGATTGCTAGGAAGAGATGGGATCCACCTAATGAAGAGAGAGAAGAGCATCTTCGCAGGCAGGCTTGCTAACCTAGTGAGGAGGGCTTTAAACTAGATTCGCCGGGGATGGTGACTTAAGCCCAGAGGTAAGTGAGGGAATGGGATACCGGGAGGAAACATAAGGAGGAGGGTACAAGACGGGAAGCCTCCTGATTCATATTGAGAAAGTAGGGCAATCGGCTAGTTATCTTAGGTGCATGTACACGAATACAAGAAGCCTGGGAAACAAGCAGGAAGAATTGGAAGTCCTGGCACAATCAAGGAACGTGATTAGAATAACAGAAACTTGGTGCGGCAGTTCACATGACTGGAAGGACTGTTCAGGAAGGACAGGTACGGGAGGAAAGGTGGAGGAGTTGCATTGTATGTAAGAGAGCGGTATGATTGCTCAGAGCTCCAGTTTGAAACTGGAAAAAAGCCCGTTGAGAGTCTCTGGGTTACGATCAGAGGCGAGAGCAACAAGGGTGATGTCGTGGTGGGCGTATGCTATAGATCACCGGATCAGAAGGATGAGGTAGATGAGGCTTTCTTCCGACAACTAACTGAAGTTTCCAGATCACAGGCCCTGGTTCTAATGGGGGACTTCAATCACCCTGACATCTGCAGGGAGAGCAACACAGCAATGGACAGACAATCCAGGAAGTTTTTGGAGAGTGTTGGGAACAACTTCCTGGTAAAAGTGCTGGAGGAACCAACTACGGGTCGTGCTTCTCTTGACCTGCTGCTTACAAACAGGGAAGAATTGGTAGGGGAAGTAGAAGTGGGTGGCAACCTAGGCAGCAGTGACCATGAGATGGTTGAGTTCAGGATCCTGACAAAAGGAAGAAAGAAGAGTAGCAAAATACGGACCCTGGACTTCAGAAAAGCAGACTTTCACTCCCTTAGGGAACTGATGTGCAGAATCCCCTGGGAAGCTAATATGAGGGGGCAAGGAGTCCAGGAGAGCTGGCTGTAGTTTAAAGAAGCCTTATTGAGGGCACAGGAACAAACCATCCCAAAGTGCAGAAAGAATAGCAAATATGGCAGTTGACCAGCTTGGCTTAACAGTGAAATCTTCGGTGAGCATAAATTCAAAAAGGAAGCTTACAAGAAGTGGAAATTTGGACAGATGACTAGGGAGGAGTATAAAAATATTGCTAGAGCATGCAGGGGGGTAAACAGGAAGGCCAAGGCACAATTGGAGTTGCAGCTAACAAGGGATGTGAAGGGTAACAAGAAGGGTTTCTACAGGTATGTTAGCAACAAGAAGAAGGTCAGGGAAAGTGTGGGACCCTTATTGAATGAGGGAGGCAACATAGTGACAGATGATGTGGAAAAAGCTGAAGTACTCAATGCTTTTTTCGCCTCGGTCTTCACAGACAAGGTCAGCTCCCAGACTGCTGCACTGGGCAACACAGTATGGGGAGGAAGTGAGCAGCCCTCAGTAGTGAAAGAACTGGTTAAGGACTATTTAGAAAAGCTGGACTTGCACAAGTCCATGGGTCCAGATCTAATGCATCAAAGGGTGCTGAGGAAACTAGCTGATGTGATTGCAGAGCCACTGGCGATTATCTTTGAAAATTCGTGGCAATTGGGGAGGTCCCAGACAATTGGAAAGAGGCAAATATAGTGCCCATCTTTAAAAAAGGGAAGAAAGAGAACCCAGGGAACTACAGACCGATCAGCCTCACTTCAGTCCCCGGCAGAATCATGGAGCAGGTCCTCAAGTAATCCATTTTGAAGCACTTGGAGGAGAGGAAGGTGATCAGGGACAGTCAACATGGATTCACCAAGGGCAAGTCATGCCTGACCAACATGATTGCCTTCTATGATGAGATAACTGGCTCTGTGGATATGGGGAAAGCAGTGGACATGATGTATCTTGGCGTTAGCAAAGCTTTTGATATGGTCTCCCACAGTATTCTTGCCAGCAAGTTAAAAAAAGTATGGATTGGATGAATGGACTATAAGGTGGATAGAAAGCTGGCTAGATTGTTGGGCTCAATGGGTAGTGATTAATGGCTCGATGTTTAGTTGACAGCTGGTATCAAGTGGAGTGCCCCAGGGGTTGGTCCTGGGGCCGGTTTAGTTCAACATCTTTATTAATTATCTGGATGATGGGATTAATTGCACCCTCAGCAAGTTCACAGATGACACTAAGCTGGGGTAGAGGTAGATAGCTGGAGGGTAGGGATAGGGTCCAGAGTGACCTAGACAAATTGGAGAATTGGGCCAAAAGAAATCTGATGAGGTTCAACAAGGACGAGTGCAGAGTCCTGCACTTAGGACGGAAGAATCCCATGCACCGCTATAGGCTGGGGATTGACTGGCTAAGCAGCAGTTCTGCAAAAAAGGACATAGGGATTACAGTGGACGAGAAGCTGCATATAAGTCAGCAGTGTGCCCTCATTGCCAAGAAGGCCAACGGCATATTGGGCTGTATTAGTAGGAGCATTGCCAGTAGATCGAGGGAAGTGATTATTCCCCTCTATTCGACACTGGTGAGGCCACACCTGGAGTACTGCATCCAGTTTTGGTCCCCAAACTACAGAAGGGATGTGGACAAATGGAGAAAGTCCAGCGGAGGGCAACGAAAATGATTAGGGGGCTGGGGCACATGACTTACAAGGAGAGGCTGAGGGAACTCGGGTTATTTAGTCTGCAGAAGAGAAGAGTGAGGGGGGATTTGATAGCAGCCTTCGACTATCTGAAGGGGGGTTCCAAATAGGATGGAGCTTGGCTGTTCTCAGTGGTGGCAGATGACAGAACAAGAAACAATGGTCTCAAATTGCAGTAGGGGAGGTCTAGGTTGGATATTAGGAAACACTATTTCACTAGGAGGGTGGTGAAGCACTGGAATGGGTTACCTAGGGAGGTGGTGGAATCTCCATCCTTAGAGGTTTTTCAGGCCTGGCTTGACAAAGCCTTGGCTGGGATGATTTAGTTGGTGTTGGTCCTGCTTTGAACAGGGTATTGGACTAGATGACCTCCTGAGGTCTCTTCCAACCCTAATATTCTATGATTCTATGATTCAATCACAACTCACTTAGTAAGAATGGCGCAAAATTACAGAATAAAACTAAAACTAAAACAAAACCTTCCCCCCCAATACTCTGAAATCTTTAGCTGGCCTCTTGGTATTATATAGTCACTATGTTCTCTGTAGAACAGTCTACAATGCGGCAGAAAGAAGAATGGGAACAGCCTACTCCTGATCTGCTAATCACTATAGAAAACAATGACTTTTCTGTTTTGCTTATGTAACTCCCTTGGTTCCTCTCTCACCCAGAGACAATGACAAAGAAAACACTACAAATAAGATGGCAGCTTGAGGTCATTTGACCTCCAGGCCGGATGGAACTTGGGTCACAGACTACAAAAGGACAGCCAAAGAATCACAGTCTCCATAATGTCTAGCCTCTCCACTTTCTTCATGAAAAGAGAATACTGACAGGGGTGGAGAAAGACGTGAAGAGCCAATCATGAGGCTCTAGGAGTCATCCCCAGAGGAGAGTCAGCTGGCTGGACCTATCTCTGGTTTCCTCCGAGAGAGAGAATCAGAAGTCCTCATGCACAGAGACAGAAAGAGAATCAGTAATTTTGTGAGACAAGGGAACAGTCAGCCTAGCTGAAAAAGAGTGGGAGAAGCACAGATGGTGAGCCCCACCCAGATGCACAGATCTCACCTCCCAAGAAGAGGTGACCCTGCTTGCTGAACTATTTCCCAGCCAAGGAAGAAAGGAGCCAGAGCCTGCTGCATGAAGAACTTCAACCCAGGCCCAGCTACCAAGAATCAGTTGGTACCCTGGGGAAAAAGATAGGGACTTCAAGCAGCTGAGGCCATCACAGACTGTTCCCTGCTAGGCTGACGAGAACAAACTGAGTTATCCGTGGACTGTCCCTGCTACAACAATTAGGTAATGTGAAAATAATATGCAACAGCTATTATTTTTAACTGTAGTCCTTCCCAAATAAAAAAAAGTTGCCTATCTCCCTGACTGATGAAAGGATTTGGGAAAGACTGCCTGTTCTCAAGGTACCCAAAACCGAGAATCCCCTTGTTACCCTCTGCCTCCAGTGAGAGGGAGACTTTCTTGGGCTAGCTGAGTATTAGCTCCCTGACACTGCTACTGCCACTGCCACTGCCATTTCAGCCGCTCAAGGTGGGCTTATGCCAGCCCTTCCTTTGCCTTGCAGGTTAACAACAGGTACACCCCAATCTTTGAATCCCTTTGAGTCATTCCCCTGTGATATTCAGCCCAACACTGGCTACTCTCAGAAATTCCAGATCCTCTGCACCCCAAGATGTAGTGTAGCTTACCAGTTTTACCTTAAACCACTGTTCCTATAAACCACACAGCACTTGTGAGCACTTATAATAAAACAGAAAATCATTTATTTAAGTAAGAATTAAGATTTAACTAGAAACAAAGTAGAGTGGTGGAAACAAGTGGTTACAATACTAAACAAAATCATAAAATGCAAACATGAATCTACACTTATCAATAGTTACCTTTCCTAGCTAGTAAAGTAGATTTCTCCCCAAAAGTTCAGAGCACATCTACACTTAAAACACTGCATTGGCACAGCTGCACCGCTGTAGCACTTTAACAAAGACACTCCAAGCTGACAGGAGAGAGCATTCCCATTGGCATAGTTAATCCATGTCCCTGAGAGGCGGTAGCTATGTCAGCAGGAGAAACTCTCCCGTTGACATTGCACTATTTACCTGGGTGGTTAGGTCGGTATAATTACATTGCTCACGCGTGTGGATTTTTCACACCCGAGCAACATAGTTATACCAATATAGGTATGTCGTTTAGACCAGACATAAGTCTGTTGCAGAGCTGACTGGTTTCTCAATAACCAGGATCCAAACATTTAAGAAAGCCCTCTCCCCAGTCTCATCAATACATGAACATATTATGCTAGTAAGGAGATGATTTTTATAGGACAGAGTTATAAAGATGCTATGATAATAACAATAGCTCAATGGTGAGATAGGAATATTTTACTAAAAGGCAAGGGTCTAAAATATGCAGGGGAAAAGAAATACACTCTTCCGGAAAGTGATTAGAATAGTCTTATTTGACATCTGCTTATATTAAGTGTTACATAAGGCAATACCCACTCCACTGAAACATCACAAGCATTGACTGAATGATCATTTTAGAATCCATGGAACATATTCTCTCCTATGTGCACATCATTCTCATTAATATTAATGGCAGTTTTGAATGGGCATCAAGGGGAGATTAAATTCCCAATAATTATATTAGTATAATATCAGTGTAATATGGCATACATTCCGTGGCAGTTTAATTACTTAATTCCTGAGACGAAAACTGTGTCTTACCTTTCTTTAGGCAAGGAAATTTGAATAATTTTACAAATCCAAAATCATCTCCAGTCACTAGCACTGAGCTACTGTAATTTCCATCCACAGAGTTGACATCTGTAATATTGGTATATTTTGGCCAAATTCCATTCACTTCAGGCCCTATCACACAGGTCCATGAGGCCCAATGAATTCCTTTGATCTCATCTTTGCTTGTTAAATGCTTCCCAGCTGAAAATAGTCAAATTAATATGCTGTTTAACCAACTATCTTTCTCCGTTATAGTTAGTTGTGTGTTCTTTTTGAGCTCAGTGTTTTTATGTCAAGAAAGAAAGAAAGATTATTTTATTTTAAATAAACATGATCTATCTGGTTATGATTTTTCCTAGATCATCACTGTAAAATCTGAGCACGTTACACAGATTATCTAGATCCTGATTTTACACCATTTTGACTCAAAAAGTCACATCTTCTATATCAGTTCTACAAAAGAAATGCCTCTAACTGTACAGTTACATATACACATAAATAAAGAGAACACTTTTAGGTGCTATAAAATGAATAAAATAATATATACTAATTCAAATTTTGAAATGGGGACTAAAGTTCTAAAATATCCTATCCTAAATCTACCTCCATTTATTAATTTCACTTTTACAACTGGTACAGGAGTTTGCTTTATTGGATTATATAATATCAATTAAATGAGAATATTTGGTTAATCTGTCACTATACAATAACTCTTTACATTAACAAAGACTTTTCTATAGGTAAAAAGAGCAGGAGTACTTGTGGCACCTTAGAGACTAACAAATTTATTTGAGCATAAGCTTTCTAGTCTCTAAGGTGCCACAAGTACTCCTGCTCTTTTTGCTGATACAGACTAACACGGCTGCTACTCTGAAACTTTTCTATAGGTAATAGCTTTCCCCTAAGTTAATTAGGCATGTTATTACTTCATGGTAATCTTTAATGCTCCATATGTAAATAGCATTTCTGAATGTCTTATATGTACTAGGAGAACAAACATAATTGGGGAAAGAATATTAGCTGACAAACATTTTTATTCATGTTTCATTTGCAATGATCGCAAGTAATCCTATTGTATTAAGATTGTATCAGCAACACAACATGAGCTGATCAGCAGAGTAATGTTTGAAGTCAAATTTCACTAAAGAATAATTTCAAGAATTGTTATGAAGAACTCTGAACTTGTCCCAAGAAGACTATAACAATTCTGTAGGGGAAACAAAGTTAAACTTACCATATGTGATAGAATGCATTAGCTACATTTTAAACATATAAGGAGAGGTCATCTGAAAAGAAAGCAATCTAATTTTAAAACTTCATTAAATTAGAGTTGGGTCTAATTCTTGGGGGTGTCAAATCCAGGGTTTTTGGTTCAAGCTCATATCTACAGTAGACATTAAAAATTATCTGAAATCAATTAATTGTAACATTTCTTTTTTCTTCAAAATTGTTAAATATAGACTAAATCTTTAGCTTTCATTCTAAAATGATTATAAAGCTATTAGGGATGTACAGCCCACTGGATTTCTTGGCCAGAAGAATATTCCAAACATTTTAATCTAAATGTAAATCTATCAACAATTCTAAAGTGCCTATCACTATATTATCTATGTGCTGGATATGCTTAATTTAGCCTTTAATGTGCCATAATTTAAGCCTTTGACAAGGTCCCTCACCAAAGGCTCTTACGTAAATTAAGCTGTCATGGGATAAAAGGGAAGGTCCTCTTGTGGATTGAGAACTGGTTAAAAGACAGGGAACAAAGGGTAGGAATTAATGGTAAATTCTCAGAATGGAGAGGGGTAACTAGTGGTGTTCCCCAAGGGTCAGTCCTCGGACCAATCCTATTCAACTTATTCATAAATGATCTAGAGAAAGGGGTAAACAGTGAGGTGGCAAAGTTTGCAGATATATATATATAACTAATACTATGGGAAATGTGCAATTAGATGAATACAAATGTAGAGAGATATTTCTTTTTACTAAAGCTAAAGATTAATATGAATGGTAAATATATCTGATTTTATAAGTAAACAATAGATATTTAGGTAAATAATAAACAAGTATTTCTGCTTTGAGATGTAAAATTTGAATACATATATTGTATTGTCCTCTTAGAAACCATAAAACTAGCTTATTTGTTCATAAATCTAACTTCTCTGAACTTACATGGCATTTTGTAGAACAGTCGCTCTCCTGCACCATCATTGGTTTGCAAGAATTTACTATCCACAGACCAGTCAATATGAGTAATAAAACTAGAAGACTTGTTGCATTCTCCAATCTTCTTGTATCGTTGAGCAACTGCATAGATATCCACGAGGCCATCATTAGAACCCACAGCAAGATAAGAGCCATCTGGTGAAAATTTCATTTCATGAATTACTTCCTTTCGGTCTTTAATATGAACTACCTCTGTCATATCTCTGCAAGAACCAAGAGCAAGAATATAAATTATGGACTTGTAAATATGAAACCCAAAAATATTTAAATTAAGACAGACATACTAAACACTTTCTAAAAGCAAAATCGGACTTCAGAAGTCAGAATCCTCCATTCTGAAAAGTCTCTGTTGCTCTTACTGTCTATACTCACAAGTTTTAAAGCAAAACAAACAGGTTTATGTCTAGCAAAGTGACTTTACCATTTTGACTTGACATTTATAATCATTTATGATTCTCTTTGTTATACTCCTCATGGCCAATTAACTGCTTTCATCTTGTTTTTTTCTAGTTTAGAAAGAGAAATGACTATACCTCTTTATAAGAACATAAGAACATAAGAAAAGCCGTACCGGGTCAGACCAAAGGTCCATCTAGCCCAGTATCTGTCTACCGACAGTGGCCAATGCCAGGTGCCCCAGAGGGAGTGAACCTAACAGGCAATGATCAAGTGATCTCTCTCCTGCCATCCATCTCCATCCTCTGACGAACAGAGGCTAGGGACACCATTCTTACCCATCCTGGCTAATAGCCATTTATGGACTTAGCCACCATGAATTTATCCAGTCCCCTTTTAAACATTGTTATAGTCCTAGCCTTCACAACCTCCTCAGGTAAGGAGTTCCACAAGTTGACTGTGCGCTGCGTGAAGAAGAACTTCCTTTTATTTGTTTTAAACCTGCTGCCTATTAATTTCATTTGGTGACCCCTAGTTCTTGTATTATGGGAATAAGTAAATAACTTTTCCTTATCCACTTTCTCAACATCACTCATGATTTTATATACCTCTATCATGTCCCCCCTTAGTCTTCTCTTTTCCAAGC
>QXTE01000133.1:526007-667446 GCA_003942145.1 Platysternon megacephalum
CCAGGTGCCCCAGAGGGAGTGAACCTAACAGGCAATGATCAAGTGATCTCTCTCCTGCCATCCATCTCCATCCTCTGACGAACAGAGGCTAGGGACACCATTCTTACCCATCCTGGCTAATAGCCATTTATGGACTTAGCCACCATGAATTTATCCAGTCCCCTTTTAAACATTGTTATAGTCCTAGCCTTCACAACCTCCTCAGGTAAGGAGTTCCACAAGTTGACTGTGCGCTGCGTGAAGAAGAACTTCCTTTTATTTGTTTTAAACCTGCTGCCTATTAATTTCATTTGGTGACCCCTAGTTCTTGTATTATGGGAATAAGTAAATAACTTTTCCTTATCCACTTTCTCAACATCACTCATGATTTTATATACCTCTATCATGTCCCCCCTTAGTCTTCTCTTTTCCAAGCCGAAGAGTCCCAGCCTCTCTAATCTCTCCTCGTATGGGACCCTCTCTAAACCCCTAATCATTTTAGTTGCCCTTTTCTGAACCTTTTCTAGTGCTAGAATATCTTTTTTGAGGTGAGGAGACCACATCTGTACACAGTATTCGAGATGTGGGCGTACCATGGATTTATAAATTTTTTTCATTAGAAATAAAATTATGAACTCAAAATATGAACTGCTACTCTAAGTTATGTAAAGTATATTTGGGGATGTAATGTAACTCAGTAGGCCACTATTTGCCATTATAGTAGGATAAGTTAGTTTTTTTCTGTACAAGAGACTACTTAGTATCAAAGCCAGTCAGCATTATATTGATTATATTATAGACTGGGGCTCTAAGGAAGATTTTTGGAGATGAAGCTGCTTGCATTACCTCATGGAACTTTTAACATTTTTTAAATAATGTAGTTTTTAGTTTGCTTCATTACTGCTACGTGGCCTCAAAGTTTATAAATTTGAATAAACTTTAATGAGACTTTTCTTGTTGCAGATCTATCACAGAATTCAGAGAGGAGAATAAACAACATTAAGAGTAGGAATAGACTGTGGGATTTGGTGGTATTAGTGGTGAAGCTGGTCAAGGAATGATTTTTTTTCCTCCACAAGAAAACAATTTCTTTTCATTGAAATGTTTCATCAAAATGTTTTGGGTATTACTTGAAAACCCCAAATCTGAAAAAATGTTGGGTTTTGGTTTTTCAAACAAAAACTCCAAAATTGTCAAAGAAAACACATTATTTGTTTGAATATTTCCATTTTGTCATAAAGAAATTGGTTATGAACCTGTCCTGTAACTGTTGTTCTTTGAGATGTGTTGCACATTTTCATTCCACTTCAGGTGTGTGCATACCCAGTGCACAGTTGTTGGGGATTTTTCTCTCAGCGATAACCATCAGAGCAGCATGTCCATTTTCTGCTGCCTCATGCCACCATTCAAAGCTACAAAGGCTTCCCCCAACCCTCCTCAGTTCCTTCCTTCTAGAAGATTCAGACAGAGAGAGGAAGAAGGATGGTTCATGGAATGGACAAGTGCAACACATCTCAAAGGACATCAGCTACAGGACATGTTAGGAACTGCTTTCTTCTCCAAGTGATTGCACATGTCCATTCCACTTCAGGTGACTCACAAGTAGTTTGATCAGGAGGTAGAATCAGAGTCTATCTGAATAATGATTGAAGGACCACATGTCCAAATCTGGCATCATTTCTAGACTGCTGAGAGATGGCATAAAGTGAAGCAAAGGTATGCACTGATGACCAAGTTGCTGCTTTGCAAATGTCCAGAATAGGCAGCTGGCCCAGAAAAGCTGCGTGAGATCTGGTTGAACATGCTAGCATTCTATTCAGTGGCAGAACATCAGCCAAGTCACAGCACAAATGAATACAAGAAGACCCTTCATTCTGTCTGCAATTGCCAGGAACAATTGAGACAATGGCCTAAATGGTTTAGTCCTGTCCAGGTAAAATGCTAACACTCCTCTAATGTCTAATGTGTGGAGCCTCTCCTCAACCCTATGATTATGAGGCTTAGGGGGCAAAAGTTGGTAAATATATTGCCTGATTGATGTGGAAGTGAGGTCCACCTTGGTGAGAAACTTCAAATGAGAGTGTAGGAATACCTTTGTTTTTGTAGAAGATTGTATATGGAGGTCCAGAAACTAGTACTCGTAATTCACTCGCTCTCCTGGCTGAGGTGATTGCATCAAAAAAGTCTATCTTCATAGAGAGATGGAGCAATGAACAGCTAGCCAATGGTTCAAAAGGAGGACTGTAGTGGGGCGGCTGCCCCACCCCCATGTTAGAGGGGGCTGCAGCAGGCCAGTGGGCCTGTGCAGCCCAGCAGCCAATTAGGGAAGGGCTTATTGGGAGCCAATCAGGGCCCAGATTGGAGGCAGCCAATCAGGGCCAGGCTCAGCCCTATAAGAAGGTTGCTCAGCGAGAGAGCAGTCAGTCTGTCCCAGCCCTTCGAGAGGGGAAGGTCTGTCTCCAGAACAGGAGACCAGCACCTTGGACAGGGCAGTGCTGGGCAGGCTCAGGGGGAGCACAGTAGGGCTCCGGCCCAATACCTGCCAGACTGTGGGCCCTGAGAGAAAGGGCCTAGAGGGTGCGAGGGGCCAGAGGGGAAGTGGCCCAGGGACAGTTGAACAAGGGGAGAGAAGGAGGGCAGGGAGGCTGCCACTAGAGGGTCCCTGGGTCAGGACCCAGAGTAGTGGGCGGGCCTGGGTCCCCCCCCCTTCCCCTTTGTACTACACCGGGCCATATAGTAGGGTGGCTGAGACCAACAGCAACTGGCCCTCGAGACAAGGTGGTAGACTTTGGAGGTTGTGGTTGGCCACTGAGGCCAGTGCAAAGACTGCTGAATGCACACCCCCAGAAGGGGGTGAGGATGGACTAGGGGGCACTGCCAGAGGGCAGTGGCCTAAGGAGGACGCTGCCGAGCCGGGAGCAACGCGGGTCCGGACACCAGAGAGGAAGAGACGACGGACGGGACACCACTGGCAGAGGGCGCTCCCCATGGACTGAGCTAATTCCCGGAAGAACCAGTGGGAGGCGCTGCGGTGGTGAGTCCCAACCCCGTTACAAGGACCCATTAGCTTTTCTAATGCCAGGTTTAAGTCTTAAGGGGGAATAGGATCCTGTACTTGAGGATATAAACCCTGCACAAATCTAACTGTCAAAGGATTGGAGAAAAATGAACAATTATGAATAGGTGACAGGTGCCACAAGGACTCCTCGTTGTTTTAGCTGCTAGATAGACCTTGATGGAACTAATGGCAAGACCTTGTTGTTTCAAGTATAACAAATAGTTCAACACATGATGGAGCAGAGCCCAGACAGAGTGAATGCCTTTTTGCTGGGAGCAAATGGAGAATCTCTTACACTTTGCCAGGTAAATAAACCCAGGAGAAGGCTTTTTACTATTTACAAGTACATCTTGAATCCCCTTTGAACAAACCTCCTCCTGTTAGCCATGAAGCAGCTAGACTATCAGATGGAGGGCCTGCAGGTTAGGGTGGAGGAGGTGACCATGGTCCTGAGAGATCAGGTCTGAGTCCCGTTGGTAGTGGCAATAGAGCTCTGTATGAAAAGGTCAGCTTAGTAGAAAACCAGTGTTGCTGAGATCATACTGGATCTATGAGTATGACTCGAGCATGGTGCTGCCTGATTTTCAACAACATTCTGGATAGAAGTGAAACTGGGGGAAATGCATATGGGAGCTTGTCTGTCCAAGGCAACAGGACAGCATCCATCAGAGACTGTGGGCTGTGACCTGCTCAAGAACAAAACTGATGACACTTCCTGTTGACTTTTGTTAAAACAGGTCTATATAGGGAGTCTCCCACAGTTCAAAAATGTATCTGGCTGTGTCTGGTAGGAGAGACCATGGTTACGGGTAAAAGATCTGCTTAATCCATCTGCAAGATTGTTTTGAACACCTGGAAGGTGAGAAGCTTTGAGATGGTTTGAGTTAGCAATACGAAAGTACCACAGCCACATTGCATCCTGGCATTGCCAAGTTGACCATGCCCCTCTTTGCCTGTTCTCATAGAACACGGCAGCTGTACTGTCTGCAAGTATGAGAAGATTTCTTCCCTTGATATGGGGAAGGAAGGCTTGACATGCTAGCCAGATGGTCCTTAGTTCACTGACATTTTATATGTAGAGTTAAATCCTGAGCAGACCATAAACTTTGAGTTTCAGGGACCACAAGTGAGCCCCTCAACCTAGGGCAGACATGTCCATAGCTATGGTCAAAGATGGTTAAGGAGGAGCAAATAGAACCCCTCTATACACACACACCTTGAAGGGTCTCTCCACCAGTCTAGAGAGGCCAAGATTTGAGTGAGCTCCTGAACCACCATGTCTAGGGGAAGACAAATTGTAAATTATACTGATGCCAGACACCTTTGCAGCTTCCAGAGACAGAGCCTGGAAAGTTCAACTACATAAGTGTATGAGGCCAATTGCCCCAGAAGTTTGAGGCAAGTGCGTACTGTCATTGGCCTTCAGGTATAACACAATGGCCAGCATAGTCTGGAATCTTATCTGTGAAAGGAAGGCCTTGGGTTCCATAAAGTCCAAGACTGCTCCTATAAATTCTACATTTTCTACAGGTGACAGGATTGACTTTTGTATGTTGATGAGCAACCCTAGCACATTGAAGGTGGCTGGATGACAGACACACTGGACAGTACCTGAGCCTTGGACTGGTCTCTCACCAACCAGTTGTCCAGGTAGGGAAGAACTTGAACTCCTGCCTTCTTCAGGAATACTGCCACCACTGTAATGTAGTACTTTGTGAACACCCATGGAGCTGTGGACAGGCCAACCAGTAATACTGTGAACTGGTAGTGGGATTGATTTACCAAAAAACTGAGGAATTTTCTGTGGCTTTGATGTATTGCCACGTGAAAATACAAGTCTTTTAAGACAAGGGAAGCATACCAGTCTCCAGGGTCAAGGGAGGGGATAATGGAAGCCAGAGTGACCATATGAAAGTTTATTTTCTTCAGATGTTTGTTGAGTTGCCACAGGACTAGTATGGGTCTGAGTGTTCCCTTTACTTTTGGGATCAGAAAATAGTGGGAATAAAACTCCTTCCCTCTGCATAACTGAGGAACTTCCTCCATGACTCCCAGGTGGAGGAGAGATTACACCTCCTGAAGGAGGATCGCCTTGTGAGAGTGGTCCTGAAAAGGGATGGAGAAGGAGGGTAGAAGTGGGGATAGAAAGAAATTGAAGGGTGTATCCTAATTCTTCCATGCTTAAGACTCACTGGTCTGTAGTGATGCAGGACCAAGCACCCACATAGTTGGAGACCTGGTTGGCAAACAGTGTTCTAAGAGAGGCTGGCATTCTGGAAACTGGTAGGGTGTTCTCGACAAACACATGCGAATATTTATTTAGAATTCCCAGGCTGTGTGGGTTAATGAGGAGCTGAGGCAAAAGGAGTGGATGGTCTTCACGTATTACTTCTGCCCTTTTTTCTGGCTAAGTCTTGGTGACACGGCGTGAAAGCAGGATAATGGTGAGGCTGCTGAGGACAGAACAGCTTCCTCTTTGGTGTAGGTGTATAAATGCCCAAAGATTTGAGCATCAGCCTGGAGGCTATGCAGCTTGTCATCTGTCTGCTCAGAGGAGAGTGGCGACCCCTCAAAGGACAGGTCCTATATGGTCTGTTGGACCTCTTGAGGAAGACCCAATGACTGGAGCCACCAGTATCTGCACATCATAATGGCCGATGCCATGCCTCTAGCTGCAGTCAACAGTGTCCAAATCCACCTAAAAGGAGATTTTGGCCACTAATTTACACTCATCTACCATGGTGAGAAATTCCTGCCTTGCATCCTCTGGCAATTTGTCTTTACATTATAATATATTGTCCCAGAAGCTACAGTCATAGTGGTCCAGCAAAGCTTGCTGGTTACCAGTCCTGAGCTGCAGATCTGGTGTCAAATAAATTTTTCTGCCAAAGAATCATAGAATCATAGAAGATTAGGGTTGGAAGAGACCTCAGGAGGTCATCTAGTCCAACCCCCTGCTCAAAGCAGGCCCAACACCAACTAAATCATCCCAGCCAGGGTTTTGTCAAGTCGGGGCTTAAAAATCTCTAAGGATGGAGATTCCACCACCTCCCTAGGTAATCCATTCCAGTGCTTCACCACCCTCCTAGTGAAATAGTGTTTCCTAATATCCAACCTAGACCTCCCTGTAACAGCGCCGACTCATCGGCACAGCACCTCCTGCTGCTCAGTCTGGGAATTAGCTCTTCCAGCTCAGGAGCACCCTTCTCTGGCCAGTTTCTCCCCTGCCCTTACCTGCCCCTCTGCAGTCTCTTTATCTCCACCAGTTCAGGCCCCGTGTCCCGCCCGAACCACGGTGCCCCTTACCTTGGGGTGCTGCCCCTCGGCAGTGTCCCCACACTCTGGGTCTCCCTTCTCAGGGGAACCCCAACCCCTCTATACCCACTTTGCCTCAGCGGCTACTGCCAGTCATCATCTAGCTCCTTCTCTCAGGGGCAAACTGCAGTCTGAAAAGGCCACTCATCAATAGCAAGGTGGTTGGACATGTTGCCTTTTCTTGCCCTGGCTGCCTCCCTGCAGCCCTAGTACCTCCTCAGGCCTTTGCTGCAAGGCCTCAGCCTGGCAACCTCCCAGGCTAGAGCTCCCCAGCTCAGCCTGCCCTTTCCCAGCCAGTACTGCTCTGTCCAAGGTACCCATGTCTCTACCAGGCAGCTAGGTCCTTCTTGCTCCACTCCTTCTCCCCAGGAGCCCTTCTTATACTTGCCCAGCCGGGCCCTGATTGGCTGCCTCAAGCCCGCTCATGATTGGCTCCCCGGGGCAGCCCTTTCCCAGGGCTGTTTCTAACCCCTTCCAAACTGGAGCGGGGCCCCGCTATGCTCCCCCTCTGCAACTTGAGAACATTGCTACTTGTTCTATCATCTGCCACCACTGAGAACAGCCAAGTTCCATCCTCTTTGGAACCCCACTTCAGGTAGTTGAAGGCTGCTATCAAATCCCCCCTCGCTCTTCTCTTCTGCAGACTAACCAAGCCCAGTTCCCTCAGCCTCTCCTCATAAGTCATGTGCCCCAGCCCCCTAATCATTTTCGTTGCCCTCCGCTGGACTCTCTCCAATTTGTCCACATCCTTTCTGTAGTGGGGGGGCCAAAACTGGATGCAATACTCCAGATGTGGTCTCACCAGTGTCGAATAGAGGGGAATAATCACTTCCCTCGATCTGCTGGCAATGCTCCTACTAATGCAGCCCAATATGCCGTTAGCCTTCTTGGCAACAAGGCACACTGCTGACTCATATCCAGCTTCTCATCCATGTAATCCCCAGGTCCTTTTCTGCAGAACTGCTACTTAGCCAGTCGGTCCCCAGCCTGTAGCGGTGCATGCGATTCTTCCATCCTAAGTGCAGGACTCTGCACTTGTCCTTGTTGAACCTCATTAGATTTCTTTTGGCCCAATCCTCCAATTTGTCTAGGTCACTCTGGACCCTAGCCCTACCCTCCAGCATATCTCCCCCCAGCTTAGTGTCATCCATGAACTTGCTGAGGGTGCAATTAATCCCATCATCCAGATCATTAATAAAGATGTTGAACAAAACCGGCCCCAGGACCGACCCCTGGGGCACTCCACTTGATACCAGCTGCCAACTAGACATTGAGCCGTTGATCAGTACCCATTGAGCCCGACGATCTAGCCAGCTTTCTATCCACCTTATAGTCCATTCATCCAATCCATGCTTTTTTAACTTGCTGGCAAGAATACTGTGAGAGACCGTATCAAGAGCTTTGCTAAAGTCTTTGCTAAAGAGATCTAAATTCTTTGCATCCTTTCCTTTGGGGGTAGATGCCTGCTGCCACTGGATTCTCTCTCATTGGCAGCTCAGACTACCACCAAAGGAAAAGGTGGTGTAAAAATGTTCAAATCCCTCTGAGAGGACAGAATATCTGTGCTTGGCCCTTTCTGCTAGGTGGGAGGAGTGAAGATGGAGTTTGTCACAACACCTTGGTGGGTTCAGGATAGCTTCATTAATTGGAAGCACTACTCTGGATGGTTCCACAGAAGCTAAGATGTTAACCAGCCTGTGAGACCTTTCTCCAACCTCT
Organism: Platysternon megacephalum; assembly: GCA_003942145.1. Classification (NCBI taxonomy): domain Eukaryota; kingdom Metazoa; phylum Chordata; order Testudines; family Platysternidae; genus Platysternon; species Platysternon megacephalum. Next base: position 534,079 of record QXTE01000133.1, read on the forward strand.
TCCACCTGGATATCCAGAGTGGAAGTCACCCTCTTGAACAGGTCCTGATGAGCCTATAATCCTCAGGGAGAAGTGAGGAACTTTCTGATACCACTGCCTCATCAGGTGATGAAGAGGAGAAAGCCAAAACTGGCTGTACTGGAGCCTTCTTCAATTCCTCTAAAGGGAGAATTTCCTCCTGCTCGGTACTGAGCCTGTTGCTGGGAGTGGTCTCCCTCTGCACCTGGTGTGGTAAATCTCGGTGCCTACTTGATGAAGCAGAGTAGGGAGGGTGTGGAGACGACCTGGAGGCAGGAAAAAAAAAACCAAGGGGTCCAAAATGTCTATTGGTAAGGTCTCAGAGCCCAACTACTTCCCAGTCAATGGTCTCTGGTTGATAGCCAAGATGGAGCCTCGAAGGAACACCAAGGATGGTAGGCTGTGGAAGGGGAATGGTTCATGGTCCGGCTGTGACACACAGGAGCCAAACTCGGAGTCTGAAGATGAACCAGCCTCCTCTAACCAAGTAGGGGCTGTTCCAATCATTGCCCGGGATCAATGTTGGGAGCCTGGAGATGGTGCTATCAGTGAGATCATGGCTGACTTCCTTCTTGAAAGTACCACATGAAGACATACACGGAGGACTAGAGGCACCCACAGTACCGCATGCTGGGACAAAGTCAATAAAGTTACAGTGGGCACTGGTACTGGGCAAGAAGATTATTGGATCGCTGGCAAAGCCGGCACATTGAGAATCACCAGATCACATGCTGTCACATAAGCCAGAGTAGACGGTACCAGAACAGTACCGTTGAACTAAATGGAGCCACTTCGGGGGCCAATCTCAATGGTACCGGTGCCAGAGTTGACAGTCCCTGCTGAGCAGATGACTGCCTTGGAAAGTGCCTTGGCCTTGAGTGCTCTCTGTTGTGCTTGTCCATGTGCTTGCTAGACTTAGGTGCTGGGGACCTCAATTTCCCAGAGACTGGGCCCTTAAATGCCTTCTTCTGGTGTCTCTCCCACACTACTAGGGAGGGCAATAGGCCTCAAAGCTCAATCAAAACAGAGGGAACACTTCTGATGGATGCAGATGCACTCAGTACCCACTCCGAAGGCTCTAAGGGTTGACGCAGGGCTGCCTCCATCAGAAGAAACTTGAGTCTGGCCTCCCTGTTTTTCTTGGTTATTGGGTTAAAGTCCCTGCAAATTTGACACTGTCATAAACAGATAGTTAAGGGTTAATGCCTCTTTTACCTGTAAAGGGTTAAGAAGTTCACCTAGCCTAGCTGACACCTGACCAAAGGAACCAATGGGGGGCCAAGATGTTTCAAAAGGAAGGAGGGAAGTTCCCCTTGTCTTGGGTCAGTTTCAGTTCTGGCCGGAGAGGAAAAGGAATCAGGAATCAAACAGGGTAGTGAGTATTTAGTGAAGGAATTAGCTTATGTTTATTTTCTTTTTGTAACTTGTCTTGGGCATTATAGGAATAATCAAATTGGCTATTTCTTGAGGTACTAAGGGTTTGCCCAGGGGAACATCCTGTGTTTTAAATCTGTTGTCTGTGAGATCAGCTTGTATGCTATCTCCCAGAGGTTTTTCTTTTACCTTTCTTTTCTTTCATTAAAAGCCTTCTTTTTAGAAACCTGATTGATTTTTCCTTGGTTTAAGATCCAAGGGTTTTGGGTCGGTGTTCACCAGGGAATTGGTGGAGGAGTCTCTCAAAACTACCCAGGGAAGGGTTGTAGTACTTGGGAGGAAAAGATTTTGGGAGAGAAGACTGAGTTTCCCAAATGACTCAAATATTTGGGTGGTGGCAGCATACTGATCTAAGCTGGTAATTAAGCTTAGGAGGTCCCATGCAGGTCCCCACATCTGTACCCTAAAGTTCAGAGTGGGGGTGAAACCTATGACAGACACCTATCCTGATGTAAGTCTCCCCATGACACTTCAGGTATCCTGAGTGCAGGTCACTTACTGGCATTGGTTTCTTGCAGGAAGGGCAGGGCTTGAAACCCGTGGACCATGCCATGCCCTACCACTGGGACTCAGCAGTGGGAATTGAAGCTTTAAAAACACTTTAAAAAACAATATTTCTATATCTACCAAACAGTCTAAACTACAAAAACTACTAAAACAAGTACCAACTACATACAAATATGAGGGGAAATTTTGCAATAGCAAGACCACACATTCCTACAACTGTCACGGGTGGTAAGAAGGAACTGGTAGGGGCGGAGGTCAGAGGCGGCTCTGCCCTTTATACTTTTGCATGGTACCACCAAGGGAAAAATCTCTGGCAAGTGGGCTTGCACACACCTGCAGTTGTGCAACACATCTCAAAGAACCACTTTTTCTTGAAAAGTGTTTCGTCAAAAAAATGTTCTACCAACTCTATGCAATAGTTTAGTAGTGAATACAGCTGATATAACCACTCCACAACAGGAAATGCCACCCTCTAGATTTCCCGTTTATGGCCATAGGGCCCAAATCACTGAGATTCTGAGAGCTCCATGCTACAGAGTCCATTTGGATCAGAATTTGACCCTAAAAAAAGAGAGAAATATATTGCCAGAACCCATAGTTTCCTACATTCAGGGTTTGCAGAATTGCTCATCTTCCAAGAAATCTTGGAACAGGAATAGATGGAGAAACACTTACACTTAGGATTTCACACAAAAACATTGTCATTTTTTTAAGGCTAGAATAATGGATCCAGGATTTGTTATTACCAGTATCTAACATCAGAATCATGAATAATGTTAAATGCCAGCCAAATCATCAAAAACAAGATTACCATGAGTCAGAGACAAGATTAATTGCCAGAGGAGAATAAAACTGAACTTTTAAAAGGAGTGTAGTGAGGTGGCCTGGCTCCCGACCGCCCCTGGGAGGGACGAGCCAGAACAGCCGCCGAAGTGGGCGGAGTCACCGCCACCTGTCCCCACCCCCCGGAAGTCAAGGGGCGGGACAGGAAGTAGAAAGGCCCGGCCCCAGCGCTCAGTTGGCGGCCGGCCTGTGGAGAGGACAGACGCGGGTGCCCGAGCTCCCGCAGGGTCGAGCCTGCCCCGAGCCCGGGATCCAGAGGAGAAGTGGCCGAGCCTGCCCCGAGCCCGGGATCCGGAGGAGAAGTGGCCGAGCCTGCCCCGAGCCCGGGATCCGGAGGAGCGGCTGGCGCTTCCCCTCGCCGAGGACCCTGCGGAACCGCCCAACCTACCCAGCGCTCACTACCCTGAGGAGCCCATGGTCTGGGACACAGCGGAGGAAGCTGGCGACGGACAGGTACCAATGGAAGAGGGGGAGAGTGGAAGTGGCCCGGGGACAGTCGGCCCCGGTCTGGCGGTAGCCGACCCCAAGCCCATGTCAGTGTGTTGCAGTCAGGATCCCCACTGACCCAGCAGCAGACCGACTGCTGCTGTAAGGGCCCCGGGCTGGGACACAGTGGAGTGGGTGGGCCTGTGTCCCCCCTGCCACCCCACCTCGGGTGGCAGTCTCCCCCCTGCCTAAGGGCCTGAGCCCTGAGAGACTGTTTGTTTGCTCAGCCCCGCCCGAGGGACTGAGCCCAACGACGGGGCAGCCAGCCTCAACCTAAGACTTGGAGGTGCCGGACTAAACGGTCCACCTCACCCAGGGAGGTGAGGTGGCCTGGCTCCCGACCGACCCTGTGGGGGACGGGCTCCTCCCTGCCGGACCGTTACAAGGAGTTTTAATGTAATATTACTACATTGTTTAAAAATTAAGCTTTGTAAAAGTCTGTGCTAGTACTATTATGTGGCAGTACTTTTAATGACTTTAAATAAAAATGGTATGACTATACAGCTGAACACATTTAGAAGTTTAAAAGTCATTTTTTTGTTAGAGAATAGCTGACAGATCTCCCTGGGTTTTCTTCACTGTTTATGCTTTCCCAGCCACAAGATTATTAATACCCTCTTAGTGCACACCTTTTGCAAATCTTCACTGGGTGAGGAATACCTTTTGTACTTATGTATTTGGGATGTGTACTTCAAGTATCCAAAGAAGTGTTCCTTTCTTCCTATTAAAAAGCCTTGACTGCATAACAATATCATACATTTTACTTCTATTATGTACTCATTTTTTTAACTCTTTTATCCACCAACCTCAATAATAAATGATTTATTAGGGCCCTATTCAGAATCTTTTACTCATGCAAAACCTTTGTTGAAATAAATGAAAGTCTTCCTGGAGTAAAGAGTGCTCAGTAAGATGCACATGTTATATTGCTTTGGCTTTCCATAGAAATGAATGGGTAATTGTTTCTATTTCACATAACATGAAGCAGAAAAATTGAGGTTCTGATTGTGGATTGCTTCTGCACCTTGTATAGTGTGACAAAGTTCCTCCTCTGCCTTGGTGGGTCCTGCGCTTATAGGTGGATTTGCTTGCCTCAGTTTGGCCACTTTTGCTAGTGGCTCAAACTGCCGTCCACTCAGCTAACCTCATCACTGGCCAGCATGGGGAAATGGAGAACAATCCCCACAGTCTCTGTGTCCCACCCAGTGGGTCGGGGACAGACCAGATCCCTTTCCAATTTAGACCTTCCTTTCTGGTGTTTCTCACAGACCAGGTCAACTCCTCCTCTGTCCGATCAGGAGTTGGGGAGATGGGGGGAACCCGGGCCCACCCTCTACACCGGGTTCCAGCCAGTGGCGGATTAATAATTTTGCCGCCCCTAGGCCCTGAAATAATTGCCCCCCCTGGCCCCGCCCTGACTCCACCCTTTTCCCTCCCCCATTCCAGCCCCTTCCCCAAAGTCCCGCCCTAACTCCATCCCCCCCCTGCCCCTATTTGATCCCTTCCCCAAATCCCCCCCCCAGCCCCGCCTCTTCCCCAGCATGCCCCGTTCCCCCTCCTCCCCCCTCCCTCCCTGACCAGCGAAACAGCTGTTTCGCGGTGCAAGCGCTGGGAGGGAGGGGAGAGAAACAGGAAGCGGCGGCGTGCTCGTGGAGAAGGCAGCTGGAGCAGGGGAACTTCTCCGTAGGTGCTCAAATTTGCCGCCCCTGAAAATTTGGCGGCCTAGGCGATAATACGCCGCTGGTTCCAGCCCAGGGCCCTGTGAATAGCAGCTGTCTACAATGTTCCCTGTATCAGCTGCGTGACAGCTACAACTCCCTGGACTACTTCCCCATGGCCTTCCCCAGCACCTTCTTTATCCTCACTGCACGATCTTCCTCCTGAAGCCTGATCACGCTTGAACTCTTCACTTCTCCAGCAGCACACCTTCTCACTCTCTGCTCCTTGCACACACCCCTACTAACTGATGGGAGGTCCTTTTTAAACCAGTTGTCCTGATTGCTCTAGTGCAGCCCCTGCTCTGGTCACTCAGGGAACAGAAAATTGTTCATCCAGTGGCCAGTATATTTGCCTTCTACCAGACTCCTGTACCCCACAGGTCTGGGTCTGTCACAATAGCCATTTGCATCTCTGCAATTAAGGGTAAAACACTATCAAAAGAGAATAGTAGCATTTTACTCTCACTTAGCACAGTGGTTCACAACTTTACACAAGCTGCAAGACAGTGGAGAATCAAGTCTGGAAACTTTAGATCCCATTTGGGTAATGAGTTATATAAAATATGGGATTATTTTATGGGGAAAAATAATAGGCCAATTTTTCATATACATATGCCTTCATTGCAGCCACAAAATATGTATGCACGCCTATGGAACTTACAAAGCAGCATGTGCATGTGCAGTGGTTACATATTTAGTTATCTGTTCTCATGCACAGTCACTTGAGTTTTGCTCACAAATGAGAACTTTATTTATATATCTGTTCTGCTGGTGAAATGTGGGTACACATTTTAAAATCTGTCCCAGTATGGTAAAAGTGCACTACAGCAACTTTCACAGATCTCCCACTGTCTATAGGTTTTTCTTCCTACTTAAATATTTCACTTGCTGTTGCACTTCTTCCACTCCATTATTCCAACAAAAAATACCTTGTGCTATGGCTTTTGAAATAGAAAAAAAATCATTCTAAAGAGTTAAAAGGGGCTGTCCTATTACATGAGAAGTTTGATTTTCACTTTACATGCAAATGTTTGCAAACTTTCCTGCAGACAACACTAAAGAAATTATTACAGATAGCAGTCTTTCCTATATTCGTGCAGGAAATTGACTTGGTGATTGAAGAGGTCCTTCTCAAACCTAGCATCTATTAGTATGTCATTAACATGGTTTCTGTTCCCCAAAAGATGTATTTAATTTCAGAGCTACTAAGCCATAAGACAGATGCTTTTCACTTGAAAATGCTAAGTCTAAAAGCTTAAACATAGACAACATTATTAGTGATGTCATAAGAGACATTTTATGTTAAATTTAAATAAAATTATACATTAAAGCTTGGATGTAATATACATTATTTAAAAGTAGTCACCTCTAAAGCCAACTGAGGAGAAATACCTAGAGGCTTTGATAATTTTTTATTCAATTTTTTTCCAAAAAATATACCCACTGATTTAAAAAATATTAATAAAGGACTTTAGGATTTGGCCTTGAGTTACTAGAAGAGTCATCAGTGCTGAAATACAATTCACTATCCTACCTTACTCTGAGAACAATGAAGGAGCCATCTTTCATTCCAAGAGCTAGCTGAGATCCATCAGGACTGAAAGATACACTGCGCAGAGCTTCTTCCATATTACAGCGAGCAATCAAGGCATGATCAGCAAGGCTCCATAATCTACACAAAAAATTGAGAACCAAAGCACAATACTTATGATTACAGACTTTCACTACTATCAACTGCAGAAATGAAATGCCAGCCTCTACAAATTGATCCACAGTAAGTATGCTTACATTCACTGCACACATGAAGTAATTTTTGTGGCTAAAATGTGTAACTGGGCTTTCATAGAATGCTCCCGTATTCCAGTTAGATCTGTACCCCTCCAATGTTATAGTTAATAAATTAATGAAGTAGTCATAGTTTGGTACAAGGTGGTGTTTTTACCATAATGCACCATTACATTAAGTTGAATTTTATGGTTACCATACATGCTCATGTTAAATGAAGGCCTGTTGAGATAGAAATCTTATTTTGATAATTAGGTCGTAAAAAAATCTCCTCCAATTTGAAACTAGTAGGCTCTTGGCTAGATGCATATTTTCTCCCACAAATACTGATATTTGTTAATGTAAAGAACCAATACATACACTGTCACTCAGTAACTGTTTTATGTTCGTAGGAACATAGAAACTGCCATGCTGGAATAGTGGTCAGTCTAGTCCAGTATCCTGTCACTAACAGTGGCCAGTACCAAATGCCACAGAGGAGGTGGAAGAAATCCTGCAGGCTATGGGATAACCTGCCTCTGGGAAAATTTCCTCCTAAACTTCAATGAAATTAATTGAGTTAAAACTGGCGTATGACTGAAATATTGCATTGGTGACTCAGAACTGTTATGGAGATTTGGGACACTCTTAGAATGATGTTGGTTTCCTAGAAAAAATGATGGTAGCTGGTGACAAATTTATATAGAGAGCCACTGTATCCAGTTTTCTCAGATTCTAAAATTACAAGACAAAAAAGCACCTAAGGGGAAAAAAACCAAACCCTGAAATATATATAGATGAATCAAATTGGCATAAGTTTATGGAAATGGAGAAATGAAAGTTACTTATTTGTAGATGGACTCTGCATATTCACACTCATGGGATGCGCCAGCCAGTGCAGCTCAGACAGTGGAACCTTCTTATAGCAATGCCTGTTGGAGCACTCAACCCCCCCACCCCCCATTGCTGAACATTCTGAGGATGAGGGTATAAAAGGGCACTTGGCACCCTCGGCTAACAAGTTCCATCATGATTTCCTCAGACTCAAGATTCCATTAGGATTCTGAGGAGAAGGGCAAAGTGGGCAGGGAGAGTGAATAGGCAGAATCCATCTAAAAGAACTCTGTTATAGATAAATAACCTTCATTTTGCTTTTGAAGTCTGTACATTCCCTTGGAGAGTTGAAGAAGATCCACAAACTATTCTTGTCTTGGGGGGAGGGGGGGGAGAACTAGAATTATCCTGTTACTACCTTGCCTTATCTTCTTTATCACTCTCTGAATGAGAGGAAAGTGTGGGGAAACGTAGAACTGATCCTTCCCCCAGTAGAGGAGAAAGCATCTGATACAGACAGACTCTCTCCCTGCTTTTGAGCAAAAGTGGTGACACTTCAAATTCTTTCTAGTAGCAAAAAGATCTATGTCCTGGAACCCTCACAGGTTGAAGATGTCATCTATCACCAATTTCTTTAACAACGATCATGCAATCCTGTTACATCTCTGCTCAGTTAGGCTCCTGCTAGATACACAGCTGTGAGATAAACTACTGTGCTGGAACACCAATTTGACTGCTTCTTGGCTAGGCTGAGAACAATGAGCCCCTCTCTGTTTGTTCATGTAATATACTGCTGGCATACAGTCTGTGACAACTTCCACTACATTTTTCTGGATGTGAGGTAGAAAAGATTTGAGAGCTGAACAGATCACTCAATTCTAGGATGTTTATAGGTAGTCTCTTTTCTTAAGAGTTCCAATGACCTCAAACTACTAATCTGTTGAGGTGTGCTCTCCACCCTTTGTTGGAGGCAGCCAAGATGTTTGTTACTAATGGAGCTGCTGAGTTGAATAATAGCCCTGTCAGAACATTTGAAAATAGACACTATTGGTGAAACTACAGGAACTGATATGTGGAAAATGGTGAAGGGTGAAAAAACTTTACAGAAGGAGCCCAAAAATGGGGGCAGTAAGGAAGGGTCCATGGAAAACTGAGACAGCTCATCCAACTGCTTCCGTTTCTCAGATGGAGAGTTCTGAGAAGTGTGACTCGCAGGAATATTCTTTTTATCCCCTTTAGGCAATGTCTGTTCAGATCTGGTAAATGACCCAACTGTGGATCTATGTAATGCATTCATAATATCACAACAACAGTGGAAACTGAGAATTGGTAATGGAGACATCACCGCTAGTTCCAGAACTCTCTTTGGATCTGATGCAATCCTTGGAACTGGAGGATGAACTTTAGGGAAGGATTCACCCTGATCCAAACTCCTCATCTTTGGTTTAGAATTCAGTGTTCTTGGATCCAGATCTGAGGAGTCTTCTGAACGTAACTTGGCTCTGCTAACAGGAGACTACTTGTCTTGTGCAATCTTTTTAGGAATCAATTTAGGCGGTTCTGATGGTTTTTACTGCAGTTTGGTTATCTCAGAGGCTGGCACTGACAGTGTCTCTGAATGTTTTAAGGTTGAATCCAGTTACTTAGGAACCAACTGTACAACACTCTTGGAACTTTCATCTTGTGTTCAGATCTCTTTGAGGTATCAGATCTGGCAGGCTTCACAGCCAGAGCTTCTTGGCGCATTAGGGTTTTCTGCCTGTTATGGCACTACTTAGGTGCTCTCTGGTAAAGGAGCTGCCAATAGAGTACCTCAAAGGAGAGTGGCCCCCACTGAGACACTCCAAGCATCAAATATGGCCCTGCCTTGACCAGAAAGACCACAGACAAGAGGCACACATTTTAAAGCCAGGTGTCTTCACCTTTGGATCCATCACGGAACCAGTAGTCAAAGCTGAAGAACTAATTACTGTTAACTATGCTAGGAATAAAATGTTTCCTTAACAAACTAACACTACAAATTACACTAGGCTGGGACACTAATATCTACATGAAAGAAGGATCTGGAAAGGCTCAAGTCCATCTACTGCTGCAGTTGGAACAAACTGAGGCATCAGAGAGTGCAACACTTCCTCTTATAGCGTCATCCTCAGAATGTCCAGGAAAGCAGAAGAGAAGGGCAGGAGGGGTGTGTGAGTGCTCCAACTGCAACGAGAAGGTTCCATGGCCTGAGTTGCACCCACTGGCACAAAGGACACTGTAAGAAGTAGTCTAGGATAAGCTGTTCTTTAATGGTTTACAGACACTATATGTGAGGGCTTAAAAGAGATTGGAAGTTAGTTATCTCTGTATGAGGAATTTGCAGCATTCTGTGGCATTCAGTAAAATGAAAGACATGTTTCACACCCGCTTTTCAACTATATCATACCATCTTGCTTCTGCCACACCACAAATTAGCAGTAGCATGGCAAAGCCTAGGTGGAATAAGACTAAAAGCAAGTGTGTAATATAGCTGTCACTTCACTGACATTCATGTGTGTCACAGCTGGCCCTTTTTAACGAGTTTGGACCCTGTTCGGTCTTTGTTTTACTCCTGACTCAGAAGACCAAGGAGCTCCCAGGTGAAGTCCCCTAGTTAGAGGGAGTTCGTGACTGGAAAAGATCATGTGACTAGCTGGAAGCAACACCTCTGAAAAGGGTCTGGCTTCCTCTTAGTCTGAGTCAGAGAACAGGAATGACCTGGGAGAGGATGCTCTACAGAGACAGCAGACGGACAGCTGCCTGGGGAATAACTGTGGCAAAGTCTCTCAAGTAGAATCATCAGAACGCTCTTCACAGAGAGGGCTTAGGCTGGGCAGGCACAAGATTAGCAGGAGGCCTTGGTAGGGAGAAGCTATGGAGCCCTAATACAAGGGTGAATGTGAAGCCTGGCTGAAAATGCCAGAAGGGACTTGAAAAGCCTGGATTGGATTCAAAGGTGATGGGTGGATACTTGCTTAACAATACCAATAAATCAGACCCCAAAGGAGAGACTTTAGATGAAACACTAGTTGTGTGGTATGAGACTCAGGAGGGGAAACTGGGGCACACTTGTGCACTTCAATAGGGCAGGTACATAGACTCTGCTACAATGTCACATAAAATGCTTCAGCTACACTCCTATCCTCTTCTGGCAGTAACCTAACCTGCTGGTGACTAATCATGGGTGGGCAGAGTCCAGCACAGAATTTTAAAATACACGATCCTTGGCCTTTGCATAAATTATATTTTTGGAAAACAGTCTGAAAAAGGCCATCTGATTCTCCAGAATAAATGGTAGTACTTCAGATAGCGTCAATATCAATTGCCCTGATATTTTGTAAACATATAGAGTAACTAAAGTGCACATTTTATGTGTGTAGCCAGAGTGAAGCACTTTATATTAGTAACACACTTAGATTTACTTCCAGATACAAAAATAGCTGTTGGTTGGACTCTCATCATGAGTATGAGGAATGCAGATGGGGATTGGAGATCTAGAATCATTCAATAGTGAAATCTGCAATGCAAGTTGAGAAACACTGGAGTTTATTTCTACTGCACGAGATCCATAGGCAGGCCTCCCCAACAGTGAAAGTTTGCTCTAGTTTCTGTTTCACTTAAAAATTCATAATTCAGTACAAACATAGGGATAAATCTTGCCTCCAAGTTAGTCTTCTGCATTGGTTTCCATTTCTCTATATACTGGGAAGATTAGATGCTGTGTATGTAAGTGCAAGTACTGTAGTTTGGTTTTCCAAAATACAGGTTGAGGAATGAAAGGACAGTCCATTCCATGCAACCGAACATTTAGCTATGGCCTATGATTTTGCACCTGCAAAAAAAGTTCATGTAACTATTTTGCACACATACAGGTATTTTCATGTGCAAATGAGGAAGTAAGGACTTGACTTTGTGCATGGAAATGAGAAATGCACATATTGTATAGATCAAATGCCTGTGCATGCTCTTTTGCGAGTGCAAAACTAGAGGCTCTGGCTGAAGTTCACTATTATTGCACAAACAGTGCATGTATTTTCAAATAGGGCAAAAAAATCTTTCTTTGGAAGTTTTTCTATTAATTGGTTTAAATCATTGACTTTTATAAACCGTAACAGGTTCACAAAGGGCTGTTCTCTTGGTAATATTCCAGCCTCTTCTATCATATACCTGATGTTTATTTACTGGACCACATACTGATGTCTGCATCCCAGGGGCATACTCAGCAACCACAGCAGCACAGAAGGAAACAGTTTTGATGTTGGAAGCTTTACTGATGGTTCAATACATTTAATGGCAGGAAAAAGCACAGATATAAAATAATATTCAAACCAATCCATAAATCATAAATCATAAAACTTATGAATCTGTAATCTATCCCCATCTTACGAATGCAGAAGTAAAGAAACACAGAGAGTTTAAGCAAGAGACGCAGACCATATAATAGAGAGCTTCTGCCAAATTGATAGTCACTCAGTACTTCTACAGCGAAACTATTGACATTATACATGCACTACAAAGGAAAATATGAGGTCCATTGAACAGCTCTAATAAATAATTCTGTGCTGTGCTCCATTAAAATTCAGCTGATTTTTTCACGTTCCTGTTTTAAAAGGAGCGTTTAGGGCAAAAATTATATTGGGAGGATCAAGGACCTAATTGGAAGAAAGGAACTTGAGACAACAGTTGTAGACTGTGTGAGGACTTTAGAGATCAAGGGGAGAAGAGAGATTGGGCAACAGTATCAGTGTGAGGTGGGTTTCTTTAAAATTGGGTATGCTTATAGAGAAAACCTAATGAGAATGAGAGACTGAGGAAAAAAGTGAGGGGTAGTGTTGGGTAGAGTTGGGGCAAGAGAGATAAGGAGAGAGAAGGAGGGTTCCTGAGGCAGGAGAGGAGTTGGAAAAAGAGAGTGGGCAAGAACTCTCAGTTGCCAGTGACAGCTGAGAAGGAGGAGAGTGCACCAGGAGGTGGGGGGTGAAAGAAAAATGGGAAGATCACAACATATCCTATCAATTTTTTCTTTGAATGGAGGGAAGCCCATTTAAGATGTATTAAGGAGCTGTATTTCCTTTAACAAGGATATTTCAAATAACATACAGCTTTCTTCCTGGACATAATTAATACAAATCAAAACAAAATGGATCAAGAGATGGTGATCTAATTAGAAGCAGAAACATTTGAGACAAGTGGGTGGGATTATTTTGGAAATGATTTTTTAGGAGAAAAGTGCTTTGCCTTAAGTTGCAGCACACAGATAATGGGTCATATATTCTGATCTCAGTCATATCAATGTAAACCCAAAATACCCCAGTGATGTAAATGGAGTTGATCTGGGTTTAGTAAAGATGAGAATCTGGCCCACTGAGGCTGAAGTTAGTTTCAAGATCATTTCCCATCCATCAAGGGATGCCTGCCTTTTTCTTATGAACTTGTGCAGGTGCTTAGCTTTATGCATTGTGTATAGTCCTACTGAAGTCAGTGGAATTACTCACAGTACATAAAACTGAAATATATGTAAATCATTGCAAGATTTGGGCCTTATTTTTAATTTGGCCATTGAACTTTTTGCTGCAGCTATGCATAATAAAGGGGGGTGGAGATATAAAATGTAAAAGGCCTAATACTTTCTCTATACAGTCCCAGGTAACTCTTTCCAGGACTTCTGAAACTAACTAACAACTTTAATAACAAACTATTAAAACATTGGGGATAAATCAGAAAATTTCATTATCTATTCCATGTTATACTTCAGTTTTCTAACTGGAATTTTAATTTGTCATAATAAGGAAGTACAAGGTTACATAAGCAACTATCCCACTAAGCAAACTATCCCACAGCGTAGGAAAGATAGGAATTATGGCAAGAGAGCACCCTGGCCATAATCTTCAATTATCTAAAAATCAAAAAAGAGTCCCACAAAAAGTGGAAACTTGGTCCAATTACAAAGGATGAATATAAACAAATAGCACAAGTACGTAGGGACAAAATTAGAAAGGCCAAGGCACAAAACAAGATCAAACTAGCTAGAGACATAAAGGGTAACAAGAAAACATTTTACAAATAGATTAGAAGCAAGAGGAAGACCAAGGACAGGGTAGGACCATTACTCAATGGGGGGGGAAACAATAACAGAAAATGTGTAAATGGCAGAGGTGCTTAATGACTTCTTTGTTTCAGTTTTCACTAAGAAGGTTGGTAGTGATTGGATGTCCAACATAGTGAATACCAGTGAAAATGAGGTAGGATCAGAGGCTAAAATAGGGAAAGAACAAGTTAAAAATTACTTAGACAAGTTAGATGTCTTCAAGTCACCAGTGCCTGATGAAAAGCATCCTAGAATACTCAAGGAGCTGACTGAGGAAATATCTGAGCCATTAGCGATTATCTTTGAAAACTCATGGAAGACGGGAGAGATTCCAGAAGACTGGAAAAGGGCAAATATAGTGCCAATCTATAAAAAGGGAAATAAGGACAACCTGAGGAATTACAGACCAGTCAGCTTAACTTCTGTACCCAGAAAGATAATGGAGCAAATAATTAAGCAATCAATTTGCAAACATCTAGAAGATAATAAGGTGATAAGTAACAGCATGGATTTGTCAAAAACAAATCGTGTCAAACCAACCTGATAGCTTTCTTTGACAGGGTAACAAGCCTTATGGATGGGGGGGAAGTGGTAGACATGGTATATCTTGACTTTAGTAAAGCTTTTGATACTGTCTTGCATGACCTTCTCATAAACAAAAATAGGGAAATGCAACCTAGATGGAGCTACTATAAGGTGGGTGCATAACTGTTTGGAAAACCATCCCCAGAGAGTAGTTTTCAGTGGTTCACAGTCATGCTGGAAGGGCATAATGCACAGGGTCCTGCAGGGATCAGTTCTGGGTCCGGTTCTGTTCAATATCTTCATCAATGATTTAGATAATGGCATAGAGAGTACACTTATAAAGTTTGCGGACGATACCAAGCTGGGAGGGGTCGCAAGTGCTTTGGAGGATAGGATTAAAATTCAAAATGATCTGGACAAACTGGAGAAATGGTCTGAAGTAAATAGGATGAAATTCAATAAGGACAAATGCAAAGTACTCCACTTAGGAAGGAACAATCAGTTGCACACGTACAAAATGAGAAATGACTGCCTAGGAAGGAGTACTGCAGAAAGGGATCTGGGGGACATAGTGGACCACAAGCTAAATATGAGTCAACAGTGTAACACCATTGCAAAAAAAGCAAACATAATTCTGGGATGTATTAGCAGGAGTATTGTAAGCAAGACACGAGAAGTAATTCTTCTGCTCTATTCCATGCTGATTAGGCCTCAACTGGAGTATTGTGTCCAGTTCTGGGCGTCACATTTCAGGAAAGATGTGAACAAATTGGAGAAAGTCCAGAGAAGAGCAACAAAAATGATTAAAGGTCTAGAAAACATGACCTGTGAGGGAAGATTGAAAAAATTAGGTTTGTTCTATCTGGAAAAGAGAAGACTGAGAGGGGACGTGATAACAGTTTTCAAGTACATAAAAGGTTGTTACAAGGAGGAGGGAGAAAAAATTTTCTTCTTAACCTCTGATGACAGGACAAGAAGCAATGGGCTTAAATTGCAGCAAGGGAGGTTTAGATTGGACATTAGGAAAAACTTCCTAATTGTCAGGGTGGTTAAGCACTGGAATAAATTGCCCAGGGAGGTTGTGAAATCTCCATCATTGGAGATTTTTAAGAGCAGGTTAGACAAACACCTGTCAGGGATGGTCTAGATAATACTTAGTCCTGCCATGAGTGCAAGGGACTGAACTAGATGACCTCTCAACATCCCTTCCAGGCCTATGATTCTATAAGGATTACATACACCAAAGAAATTTAAAGTTTGGTTAAATGTGAATGGACCAGCCATTAATCAAATTAAAGTGACACAGGTAGATAGGAACAGATTCATTTTTCCATACAGGAGAAAGTAAACATTACTCGATGAGTACAGTGTACGTGAATTTTCTTGTTGTTTTGTGATTTATAATTATATCTGTAATCAGGGCTTAAATTCAGTCAGAGCTCACCGGACTGGAGCTCTGGAAAATGTTTCAAACCTGTGGGAGCCCTGGCACCTCCCCGCCCTTCCTCCTGCCCGTGGGGCTGAAGCCTCGAGCCCTAGCAAGCACCTCCCCCTCCCCCTCCCCCCCAGGGCTAAAGCTCCGAGCCCCAAATGGGGCTGTGTGGGGAGCTCCAGGAAATAATCTCTGAGAATTTAAGCCCTGTCTGTAATAACTTTAAATCTTATGTTGCTTTCATTTCAAAGCTACATCCCTTTTTTGTTCCCAGATTGTGCTTGCAACTTTAAAGTGTACTGCAAAAAATGCAACCCCACCCCCAAGCAAATCTGTATTAATAAGTACAGAAATTAAGATCAGGGCAAGATGCTCATCCCTGCTCAGCCCCATCATGCAGAATAAAATGGCTAACACTGAATAAAGAGGCCCTGGCACAGGCAATGTGGAAGAAACTGTAAGGCTGCCTCCCACAGATCCCCTCACAAGACATCGTGTAGGAGGTGTGCTGAGAGGTGAGAGAGGCACATCCACAGTGAGGCCATGGACAGCACTATGACTCATAGGATATCCCCAGGAGGCTGCTGTACTTTAGACAGATAACTCTGGAGGGTGGAGGCTTAAATTACACTGATGGCCTCTCCAATACATGAAGCAGATTAGGATTAGAAAGATGTTAAAGCAGTTTAAAGCCACCTTTGGCTCCCTACCCCCGGGCAGCAAGTTATGTGCTGTGCCTTTAAGAGGCACAGTACAGAATCTCAACCATATTTTCAATAAAGTTACAAAATGTTTGTTTCTAGTTACATATTTTTACTGAAATACAGAACAGAAAATATTTTAATACCTTGAGATCATTCAAGCATTTTACATGCAGGATTCTTGCTCTCATTTGTTTTGCCTAGCCGTATGGTGACCTTCTGCAGATAGCAGGACCAATGCAGGAGTGAAATCATAGAATCATAGAATATCAGGGTTGGAAGGGACCTCAGGAGGTCATCTAGTCCAACCCTCTGCTCAAAGCAGGACCTAATCCCAACTAAATCATCCCAGACAGGGCTTTGTCAAGCCTGACCTTAAAAACATCTAAGGAAGGAGATTCCACCACCTCCCTAGGTAACCCATTCCAGTGCTTCACCACCCTCCTAGTGAAAAAGTTTTTTCTAATATCCAATCTAAACCTCCCCCACTGCAACTTGAGACCATTACTCCTTGTTCTGTCATCTGGTACCACTGTGAACAGTCTAGATCCATCCTCTTTGGAACCCCCTTTCAGGTAGTTGAAAGCAGCTATCAAATCCCCCCTCATTCTTCTCTTCTGCAGACTAAACAATCCCAGTTCCCTCAGCCTCTCCTCATAACTCATGTGCTCCAGCCCCCTAATCATTTTTGTTGCCCTCCGCTGGACTCTTTCCAATTTTTCCACATCCTTCTTGTAGTGTGGGGCCCAAAACTGGACACAGTACTCCAGGTGAGGCCTCACCAATGTCGAATAGAGGGGAACGATCACGTCCCTCGATCTGCTGGCAATGCCCCTACTTATACAGCCCAAAATGCCGTTAGCCTTCTTGGCAACAAGGGCACACTGTTGACTCATATCCAGCTTCTCGTCCACCGTAACCCCTAGGTCCTTTTCTGCAGAACTGCTGCCTAGCCACTCGGTCCCTAGTCTGTAACAGTGCATGGGATTCTTCCGTCCTAAGTGCAGGACTCTGCACTTGTCCTTGTTGAACCTCATCAGGTTTCTTTTGGCCCAATCCTCTAATTTGTCTAGGTCCCTCTGTATCCTATCCCTACCCTCCAGCGTATCTACCACTCCTCCCAGTTTAGTGTCATCTGCAAATTTGCTGAGAGTGCAGTCCACGCCATCCTCCAGATCATTAATGAAGATATTGAACAAAACCGGCCCCAGGACCGACCCTTGGGGCACTCCACTTGAAACCGGCTGCCAACTAGACATGGAGCCGTTGATCACTACCCGTTGAGCCCGACGATCTAGCCAGCTTTCTATCCACCTTATAGTCCATTCATCCAGCCCATACTTCTTTAACTTGCCGGCAAGAATACTGTGGGAGACCGTATCAAAAGCTTTGCTAAAGTCAAGGAATAACACATCCACTGCTTTCCCCTCATCCACAGACCCAGTTATCTCCTCATAGAAGGCAATTAGGTTAGTCAGGCATGACTTGCCCTTGGTGAATCCATGCTGACTGTTCCTGATCACTTTCCTCTCCTCTAAGTGCTTCAGAATTGATTCCTTGAGGACCTGCTCCATGATTTTTCCAGGGACTGAGGTGAGGCTGACTGGCCTGTAGTTCCCCGGATCCTCCTTCTTCCCTTTTTTAAAGATGGGCACTACATTAGCCTTCTTCCAGTCATCCGGGACCTCCCCCGATCGCCATGAGTTTTCAAAGATAATGGCCAATGGCTCTGCAATCACATCCGCCAACTCCTTTAGCACCCTCGGATGCAGCGCATCTGGCCCCATGGACTTGTGCTCGTCCAGTTTTTCTAAATAGTCCAGAACCACTTCTTTCTCCACAGAGGGATGGTCACCTTCTCCCCATACTGTGCTGCCCAGTGCAGCAGTCTGGGAGCTGACCTTGTTCGTGAAGACAGAGTGAAATCAGGAAGGCCAAATCACACTTGGAGTTGCAGCTAGCAAGAGATGTTAAGAGTAACAAGAAGGGTTTCTTCAGGTATGTTAGCAACAAGAAGAAAGTCAAGGAAAGTGTGGGCCCCTTACTGAATGAGGGAGGCAACCTAATGACCGAGGATGTGGAAAAACCTAATGTACTCAATGCTTTTTTTGCCTCTGTCTTCAAGGTCAGTTTTGAGGCAGACACCTGGCATGAAAAATTTCAGCCTGAATTGTTTAAGTTTAGCAAAGGGTATGTCTACACTACGGGATTACTCCGAATTTACAGAATTCGATTTTTGGCAACAGATTGTATACAGGCGAATGCATGCGGCCACACTAAGCAGATTAATTCGGCGGTGCGCATCCATGTACCGAGACTAGCGTCGAATTCCGGAGCGTTGCACTGTGGGTAGCTATCCCATAGTTCCCGCAGTCTCCCCCGCCCATTGGAATTCTGGATTGAGATCCCAATGCCTGATGGGGCAAAAAACATTGTCGCGGGCGGTTCTGGGAACATCCTCCCCCTTCCTCCATGAAAGCAACGGCAGACAACCGTTTCGCGCCTTTTTTCCTGAGTGAACTGTGCAGACGCCATACCTCGGCAAGCATGGAGCCTGCTCAGCTCAAGACAGCAGTCATGAACATTGTAAACACCTCGCGCATTATCGTGCAGTTTATGCTGAACCAGGACCTGAAAAACCAGGCGAGGAGGAGGCGGCTATGGCAGCGCGGCGACGAGAGCGATGAGGACATGTACATGGACACAGAATTCTCTCGCGCCGCGGGCCCCGGCGCTTTGGAGATCATGTTGTTAATGGGGCAGCTTCTCACCATGGAACGCCGATTCTGGGCCCGGGAAACAAGCACAGACTGGTGGGACCGCATAGTGTTGCAGGTGTGGGACGATTCCCAGTGGCTGCGAAACTTTCGCATGCGTAAGGGCACTTTCATGGAACTTTGTGACTTGCTTTCCCCTGCCCTGAAGCGCCAGAATACCAAGATGAGAGCAGCCCTCACAGTTGAGAAGCGAGTGGCCATAGCCCTGTGGAAGCTTGCAACGCCAGACAGCTACCGGTCAGTCGGACATCAATTTGGAGTGGGCAAATCTACTGTGGGGGCTGCTGTGATTCAAGTAGCCCACGCAATCAAAGACCTGCTGATATCAAGGGTAGTGACTCTGGGAAATGTGCAGGTCATAGTGGATGGCTTTGCTGCAATGGGATTCCCTAACTGTGGTGGGGCGATAGATGGAACCCATATCCCTATCTTGGCACCGGAGCACCAAGCCAGCGAGTACATAAACCGAAAGGGGTACTTTTCAATGCTGCTGCAAGCACTGGTGGATCACAAGGGACGTTTCACCAACATCAACGTGGGATGGCCAGGAAAGGTACATGACGCTCGCGTCTTCAGGAACTCTGGTCTGTTTCAAAAGCTGCAGGAAGGGACTTTCTTCCCAGACCAGAAAATAACCGTTGGGGATGTTGAAATGCCTATAGTTATCCTTGGGGACCCAGCCTACCCCTTAATGCCATGGCTCATGAAGCCATACACAGGCAGCCTGGACAGTAGTCAGGACCTGTTCAACTACAGGCTGAGCAAGTGCAGAATGGTGGTAGAATGTGCATTTGGACGTTTAAAAGCGCGCTGGCGCAGTTTACTGACTCGGTTAGACCTCAGCGAAAACAATATTCCCATTGTTATTACTGCTTGTTGTGCGCTCCACAATATCTGTGAGAGTAAGGGGGAGACGTTTATGGCGGGGTGGGAGGCTGAGGCAAATCGCCTGGCCGCTAATTACGCGCAGCCAGACACCAGGGCGATTAGAAGAGTACAGCAGGGTGCGGTGCGCATCAGAGAAGCTTTGAAAACCAGTTTCATGACTGGCCAGGCTACGGTGTGAAAGTTCTGTTTGTTTCTCCTTGATGAACCTCCCCCCCGCCCCCGCCCGGTTCACTCTACTTCACTGTAAGCTAGACACCCTCCCCTCCCCCCTTCGATCACCGCTTGCAGAGGCAATAAAGTCATTGTTACTTCAAATTCATGCATTCTTTATTAATTCACACAAATAGGAGGATAACTGCCAAGGTAGCCCAGGAGGGATGGGGGAGGAGGGAAGCGCTGGGTGGGGTGGGGGAGGAGGGAAGGACAAGGACACCGTGCACTATAAAACTTTAAAACTTTAAAAATTAGAAACTTCAAAACTTATTGAAGGCCAGCCTTCTGCTGCTTGAGCAATCCTCTGGGGTGGAGTGGCTGGGTGGCCGGAGGCCCCCCCACCGCGTTCTTGGGCGTCTGGGTGAGGACGCCATGGAACTTGGGGAGGAGGGCTGTTGGTTACACAGGGGCTGTAGTGGCGGTCTGTGCTCCTGCTGCCTTTCTTGCAGCTCAACCATACGCTNCTCCCTTCTCTCCTCACGTTGGTCCCTAATGTCCTCACGTTGGTTCCTCTTGTCCTCACGGTCACTGGCATCTTTCCTGAACTTTGAAACCGTGTCATTCAGATGAGCTCTTTCATCGCGGGTCAACTGCATGATTTCTGAGAACATCTCGTCTCGCGTGCGTTTTTTTCGCCGCCTTATCTGAGATAGCCTTCGGGACGGAGGAGGGAGGCTTGAAAAATTTGCAGCTGCAGGAGGAGGGGGAAAAAGGGAGAGAAGTATTTAAAAAGATACATTTTATAGAACAATGCTCATACTCTTTCACGGTGAACAACACTATGCACATTACATAGCACAAGGTTGCATTTTGCATCTTATAGTGAGTGCCTGCGGCTTTGGTGTTAGAGATCACAGACGCAGGGCCGGGCAACAGAATTCGGCTTGTATGCAGCCATGGTAAGCCATTGTCTTTCGGCTTCTGCATTAAAGCAGCGCCCTCCTTTCCCATAGCAAACAAAGCCCATTAAGTGCTGCGGTTTTCCTGTTACCGTGCAGCAGCAGAAAACAAAATAAACCCCCACCACCACCCATTCAATTCTGTGGGATGATCGCTTTACCCCTCCCCCCACCACGTGGCTGGTCTCAGGGAAGATCCCTGCAGAAACCAAACTAACCCCCCCCCATCCAATTCTGTGGGATGATCGCTTTACCCCTACCCCCACCGCGTGGCTGGTATTAGGGAAGATCACTGCTAGCCAAACGCGAAAAGCTCAGCGCCATTGTCCGTCCCCCCCCCNCCATACGCTGCCAGGCTTTGTCATGCAATGATACCAGATTACTTGCTGCTAGCATGGCGTGGTCAAGTGTCCTACCATGGAGGACGGAATAAGGCTGCCCTGCCCAGAAACCTTCTGCAAAGGCTTTTGGAGTACCTACAGGAGAGTTTCATGGAGATGTCCCTGGAGGATTTCCGCTCCATCCCCAGACACGTTAACAGACTTTTCCAGTAGCTGTACTGGCCGCGAATGCATCCGAAGTCCTCAGGGCAAATTAATCATTAAAAAATGCTTGCTTTTAAACCATGTTTCATATTTACAAAGGTACACTCACCAGAGGTCCCTTCCAGGGGGTCTGCGATACCGCCTTGGGAGGGTTCGGAAGGTACTTCAGTCAGGGTGAGAAAAAGATCTTGGCTGTTGGGGAGAACGGAGTGCTGTGTGCTCTCTGCAAGCTCGTCCTCATCCTCCTCCTCTTCTTCCCCGTCCGCAGAATCCTCAGGCATGGCTGAGAGTAACCCCTCCTCAGAATCCACGGTCAGGGGTGGGGTAGTGGTGGCGGCCCCCCCTAGAATTGCATGCAGCTCAGCGTAGAAGCGGCATGTCTGCGGCTCTGCCCCGGACCGTCCGTTTGCTTCTTTGGTTTTCTGGTAGGCTTGTCTGGGCTCCTTAACTTTCACACGGCACTGATATGAGTCCCTATTGTGGCCTCTGTCCATCATGCCCTTGGAGATTTTGTCAAATGTTTTGGCATTTCGTCTTTTGGACCGTAGTTCTGCTAGCACGGAATCCTCTCCCCATATAGCGATCAGATCCAGTACCTCCCGTGTGGTCCATGCTGGTACTCTTTTTCGGTTCTCGGACTGCATGGTTACCTGTGCTGATGAGCTCTGTGTGGTCACCTGTGCCCTCCACGCTGGGCAAACAGGAAATGAAATTCAAAAGTTCGCGGGACTTTTCCTGTCTACCTGGCCAGAGCATCCGAGTTTAGATTGCTGTCCAGAGCGGTCACAATGGTGCACTGTGGGATAGCTCCCGGAGGCCAATACCGTCGAATTTCGTCCACACTAACCCTAATTCGAACCGGCAATGTCGATATCAGCGCTACTCCCTTCGTCGGAGAGGAGTACAGAAACCGATTTTAAGAGCCCTTTATATCGAAGTAAATGGCTTCGTTGTGTGGACGGGTGCAGGGTTAATTCGCTTTAATGCTGCTAAATTCGAACTAAAATCGTAGTGTAGACCAGGCCAAAGTTAGAAATAACTAATATATAATGAATTTATACCTGCACCACCTACACACAATGATTTATGTGGATCTTAGCTTTTTTATTTCATGTCCTACAATGTCTGGTAATTTTATGTGTGGTTATAAACTTGATGTACCTGTACACTGGATATAGGTGGAGGAGTTGCAAGAGAGCAGTATGGTTGCTCAGAGATCCAGTATGAAACTGGAGAAAAGCCTGTTGAGACTATTTAGGTTAAGTTTAGAAGCAAGAGCAACAAGGATGATGTTGTGGTGGGCATGTGCTATAGACCACCAGACCAGGAGGATGAGGTAGACAAGGCTTGCTTTGGACAATTAACTGAAGTTTCCAGAATACAGGCCCTGGTTCTAATGGGGGACTTCAATCACCCTGACATCTTCTGGGAGAGCAATACAGCAGTGCACAGACAATCCAGGAAGTTTTTTAGAGTGTTGAGGACAACTTCCTGCTACAACTACTGGAGGAACCAACCAGGGGCCATTCTCCTCTTGACCTGCTGCTTACAAACAGGGAAGAATTGGTAGAGGAAGTAGAAGTGGGTGGCAACCTGGGCAGCAGTGACCATGAGATGGTTGAGTTCAGGATCCTGACAAAAGGCAGAAAGGAGAGTAGCAAAATACGGACCCTGGACTTCAGAAAAGCAGACTTGGACTCCCTTAGGGAACTGATGGGCAGGATCCCCTGGGAGGCTAATATGAGGGGGAAAGGAGTCCAGGAAAGCTGGCTGTATTTTAAAGAAGCCTTATTGAGGGCACAGGAACAAACCATCCCGAAGTGCAGAAAGAATAGCAAATATGGCAGGCAACCAGCTTGGCTTAACAGAGAAATCTTCTGTGAGTTTAAACACACAAAGGAAGCTTACAAGAAGTGGAAACTTGGTCAGATGACTAGGGAGTATAAAAATATTGCTCAAGCATGCAGAGGTGTAATCAGGAAGGCCAAGGCACAACTGGAGTTGCAGCTAGCAAAGGATGTGAAGGGTAACAAGAAGGGTTTCTACAGGTATGTTAGCAACAAGAAAAAGGTCAGGGAAAGTGTGGGACCCTTAATGAATGGGGGAGGCAACCTAGTGACGGATGATGTGGAAAAAGCTGAATGCTTTTTTTGCCTCGGTCTTCACAGACAAGGTCAGCTCCCAGACTGCTGTCTTGGGCAACACAGGAGGTGAGCAGCCCTCAGTGGTGAAAGAACAGGTTAACGCAGGAGTGGGCAAACCTAGTTAGGGAAATTGTATGGTGGGCCATGAATGCTCACAAAATTGGGGTTGGGATGCAGGAGGGGGTGAGGGCTCTTGCTGGGGGTGCGTGCTCTGTGGTGGGGCCAGAAATGAGGAGTTCAGGGTGTGGGAGGGGGCTCTGGGTTGGGGTTGGGGGTTGGGTGCGGGAGAGGGATCAGGGCTGGGGCAGGGGGTTGGGGCACGGGAGGGGGGCAGGGGGGCAGCACCTGGAAGCAGCGGCATGTCCCTTCTCTGTCTCTGTGCACTGCCCCGTCCGCTGGTGCCACCCCTGCAGCTCCCATTTGTGAAGCTCCTGGCCAATGGCAGCTGCAGTGGTGGCACTTGGGGCGGGGCCAGTGTGCGGAGCCCCCTGGCTGCTCCTAAATGTAGGAGCCGGAGGGGGGACATGCTGCTGCTTCCAGGAGCCTCAGCATGTGCACACGGAGTGGCCTCCAACCCTGCTCCCCGTCTGGAGCGCGGGAGCAGGGCAAGTCCCAGACCCCATTCCCCAGCAGGAGCTTGAGAGCCAGATGAAACTGGCTGGAGGGCCGGATGTGGCCCGCGGGCCGTAGTTTGCCCACCCCTGGGTTAAAGACTATTTAGAAAAGCTGGACATGCACAAGTCCATGGGTCCAGATCTAATGCATCGGAGGGTGATGTGATTGCAGAGCCATTGGCCATTATCTTTGAAAACTCATGGCGATCGGGGGAGGTCCTGGACGATTGGAAAAAGGCAAATATAGTGCCCATCGTTAAAAAAGAGAAGAAGGAGAACCCGGGGAATTACAGACTGGTCAGCCTCACCTCAGTCCCTGGAAAAATCATGGAACAGGTCCTCAAGGAAACCATTTTGAAGCACTTGGAGGAGAGAAAGGTGATCAGGAACAGTCAACATGGATTCACCAAGGGCAAGTCATGCCTGACCAACCTGATTGCCTTCTATGATGAGATAACTGTCTCTGTGGATATGGGGAAAGCCATGGACATGATATATCTTGACGTTAGCAAAGCTTTTGATACAGTCTCCCACAGTATTCTTGCCAGCAAGTTAAAAAAGTATGGATTGGATGAATGGACTATAAGGTGGACAGAAAGCTGGCTAGATCGTCGGGCTCAACAGGTAGTGATCGACGGCTTGATGTCTAGTTGGCAGACGGTATCAAGCAGACTTATCAAGGAGTCAGTCCTGGGGACGGTTTTGTTCAACATCTTTATTAATGATCTGGATGATGGGATAGATTGCACCCTCAGCAAGTTCGCGGATGACACTAAACTGGGGGGAGAGGTAGATATGCTGGAGGATGGGGAAAGGGTCCAGAGTGACCTAGACAAATTGGAGAATTGGGCCAAAAGAAATCTGATGAGGTTCAACAAGGACAAGTGCAGAGTCCTGTTCTTAGGATAGAAGAATCCCATGCAATGCTACAGGCTGGGGACTGACTGGCTAAGCAGCAGTTCTGCAGAAAAGGACCTGAGAATTACAGTGGATGAGGAGCTGGATATGAGTCAGCAGTGTGCCCTTGTTGCCAAGAAGGCTAACGGCATATTGGCCTGCATTAGTGGGAGCATTGCCAGCAGATCGAGGGAAGTGATTATTCCCCTCTATTCGGCACTGGTGAGGCCACATGTGGAGTATTGTGTCCAGTTTTGGGCCCCCCACTACAGAAAGGATGTGGACAAATTGGAGAGAGTCCAGCGGAGGGCAACAAAAATGATTAGGGGGCTGGAGCACATGAGTTATGAGGAGAGGCTGAGGGAACTGGGCTTGTTTAGTCTGCAGAAGAGAAGAGTGAGGGGGGATTTCATAGCAGCTTTCAACTACCTGTAGGGGGGTTCCAAAGAGGATGGAGCTCAGCTGTTCTTAGTGGTGGCAGATGACAGTCCAAGGAGCAATGGTCTCAAGTTGCAGTGGAGGTGGTCTAGGTTGGATATTAGGAAAAACTATTTCACTAGGAGGGTGATGAAGCACTGGAATGGGTTACCTAGGGAGGTGGTGGAATCTCCATCCTTAGAGGTTTTTAAGGCCCAGCTTGACAAAGCCCTGGCTAGGATGATTTAGTTGGTGTTGGTCCTGCTTTGAGCAGGGGGTTGGACTAGATGACCTCCTGAGGTCTCTTCCAACCCTAATCTTCTATGATTCTATGACTAAACTCCTTGGGGGGAGAATTGTATGTCCCCATCTCTGTTTTACTTGCATTCTGCCATATATTTTATGTTATATGGGGCTCGGATGATGACCCAGGAAATGTTGTCCATTTTGAGAACACTTTCACTGCAGATTTCACAAAACGCAAAGAAGGTAGCAATCTGAGATTTCTAAAGATAGCTACAGCACTCGACTGAAGGTTTAAGAATCTGAAGTGCTTTCCAAAATCTGAAAGGGACAAGGTGTAGAGCATGCTTTCAGAGGTCTTAAAAGAGCAACACTCCAATGTGGAAACTACAGAACCCGAATCACCAAAAAAGAAAATCAATCTTGTGCTTGTGGCATCAGACTCAGATAATGAAAATGAACATGTTTCAGTCCGCACTGCTTTGGATTCTTATCGAGCAAAACCCGTCATCAGCATGGATGCGTGTCCCCTGGAATGGTGGTTGAAGCATGGAGGGACATATGAATCTTTAGTGCATCTGGCACATAAATATCTTGCGATTCCGGCTACAACAGTGCCATGAGAATGCCTGTTCTGACGGTCAGGTGACATTGTAAACAAGAACGGGGCAGTATTATCTCCTGCAAATGTAAACAAACTTGTTTGTCTGAGCAATTGGCTTAACAAGAAGTAGGACTGAGTGGACTTGCAGGCTCTAAAATTTTACATTGTTTTATTTTTGAATGCATTTTTTTGTACATAATTCTGCATTTGTAAGTTCAACTTACACGATAAAGAGATTGCACTACAGTACTTGTATTAGGTGAATTGAAAAATACTATTTCTGTTGTTTTTTTACAGTGCAAATACTTGTAATCAAAAATAAATATATAGTGAGCACCGTACACTTTATATTCTGTGTTGTAATTGAAATCAATATATTTGAAAATGTAGAAAACATCCCAAAAATATTTAAATAAATGGTATTCTGTTATTGTTTAATAGTGCAATTAATTTTTTTAATCACGTGATTAATCACAATTAATTTTTTTAATCACTTGACAGCCCTAATAATTTCCAGTTGTGGTGTATACTAAAGAGAAATTGGACCTCATCAAGTATTTTGGGGAATAGGGGCCAAGTTGTTTAATACGCTCATAAATACAAGAGGAAAATGTGACAATATCAATGATTAAATATGTTAGGGTAATGCCTTCCATTTTAGCCACAGGAAGAAATGAAAATCAACATGCTTTAAGCCTAATTTTTTATAGGCAATTTCTGATGGGTTTTACATGATTTACGGAATGTGTGCACTAGGGCTGATTCAAAGGTATGGCTGCAAGGAAATAAGTAGAAAAAATACTATCTTAATTAAGCTGAAGGTTTTACAATTTCTTGGGAAATTGTTGAAATTCTTTACTTAACACTAAACCTATTTTTAAAGAAATGACAAACGTTTCAAAAAGAATATTGGTTAAAAAATGTTCTTGTTAAAAGTACATGACTAATTGAATATATAGCAGTAAATGAGCTCCAGCCTTACCGTACAGATCGATCATCACTGCCTGTGACAGCTAAAGGCTTCTTTGGATGGACTGCCAGGGCCCAGAGTTCCCCTTCACAATGACCCTGCATTATCAGCATTGGTTTATCTCTTTCTCTCACTATCACCTCAAATATTTCACTGTCCTGTGTCCCCGCTAAAAGTCTGTCTCCTTTCCAACAAACACTTCGGATGGACAAACCTGACAAGGAACAGAGTAGTTTTAGGTAACCAGTAATAACAAGACAAAGTTATATCCAACATAATAAAGAATAGGAATTTTAAAAATGCCTTTATAACAACCATATTTTGAACTTACATAGTATCTTCAGTCTGAAGACTGAAGGCACTTTATAGCTTATCTAGCTATAAAGCTAAACAGAAAGCTATAATTGCACTTCTATGAGGTAAGGCAAATATAATTATTCCCATTTTACAAATAAGGAAGTTGAGGCACTGGGAGATGCAGGGGCAATCCTGAGAAACGCTGAATGCCCAGAACTCCTACTGCCAATGGTGGGAGTTAAGTGTGCTCATCATGTCACAGAATCAGTCTCCTAGGCTTTGTCTATAATGGGGAAACTTACCAAAAAAAAAATCCAACTTTATTTAACACAGGTTCCCCTGTGTTAAAACTTGTGGGAAATTTAGATTAGGCTAGGCTCCTGTGACTGGAACTGTTTTTACCATCATTTTCATTAGACTTGCTTTTTAAGCAGGCTTAACTAAAACAGTGATAAAAATGGTTCCCGTAATCACAGCCTTATCTACACCATGACTCTCAGTGGTTCTATTTTTAAATTTCAGTAAATTTCTCCAGAGAACTGGCCTAAGTGGCTTACTCTAGTGTGTGCAGGAAATCTGTGGCAAAAGTGGAAGTGACATGCAGATTTTCCATTTATCAGTCCTGTGCTTTAACCATAAGAGTATATTTGCCTCACAAATCATCCTCCTTCCTGCCCTTTTTATAAGGAAAAGGGTTATTTTTAAACCACATCTGTCCTTCATTACAAGAAACAACACTCACTTTAAAACCAAATATACGTCTATATCACAGACCGGCTGAGATTTCACTTTTATTGTAAATTATTTACACTAGTAATAGTGAATCATGAATCAGGCAATAGAATTTATTATAAAAATTAAATAATTGATTCCACATAATTTTAAGTCTCTGTACTTTTGGGTCTGACTTTCCATTTGCCCAGTGTAAACTTGGGAATAACTCCAGTCAAAAGTGTTACACTGCTGTAAAACTAGTATAAGGAAAAGGATAATCAGATCATATTTAGGTTTTAGGAGGTAGAAAGGCATACATACATTTTTATAGTTACTTTTTCGTTTTCCACAATTTTAATCTAGTGATTAAGTTTATTTTTTATTTTGATGTCAAGCCTAACATTACAATCAGATTTCATGCTATCTTTTAAAATATGCAATATTTTTGCTAATTTGTAGATCTGCCTACATATATTTGCAAAATCATAGAATATCAGGGTTGGAAGGGACCTCAGGAGGTCATCTAGTCCAACCCCCTGCTCAAAGCAGGACCAATCCCCAACTAAATCATCCCAGCCAGGGCTTTGTCAAGCCTGACCTTAAAAACCTCTAAGGAAGGAGATTCCACCACCTCCCTAGGTAACCCATTCCAGTGCTTCACCACCCTCCTAGTGAAAAAGTTTTTCCTAATATCCAACCTAAACCTCCCCCACTGCAACTTGAGACCATTACTCCTTGTTCTGTCATCTGNACTAAACAATCCCAGTTCCCTCAGCCTATCCTCATAAGTCATATGCTCCAGCCCCCTAATCATTTTAGTTGCCCTCTTTCCAATTTTTCCACATCCTTCTTGTAGTGTGGGGCCCAAAACTGGACACAGTACTCCAGATGAGGCCTCACCAATGTCGAATAGAGGGGAATGATCACGTCCCTCGATCTTCTGGCAATGCCCTTACTTATACAGACCAAAATGCCGTTACCCTTCTTGGCAACAAGGGCACACTGTTGACTCATATCCAGATTCTCGTCCACTGTAACCCCTAGGACCTTTTCTGCAGAACTGCTGCCTAGCGATTTGGTTCCTAGTCTGTAGCAGCGCATGGGGTTCTCCCGTCCTGGGTGCGCGGCTCCGCACTTGTCCTTGTCGAACCTCATCAGATTTCTTTTGGCCCAATCCTCTAATCTGTCTAGGTCCCTCTGTATCCTATCCCTACCCTCCAGCGTATCTACCACTCCTCCCAGTTTAGTGTCCTATTTAACTACTCCTATTTAACCTCTGTCTCTATGAGACTGTGAGTTTTTTTATTTTTTGCCTTCCTATCAGGCCTCAGCCAATATGGCTCCTATGGGAAAAATTCTTTTCAGACCCCTAAAACCAGGTGATTGGTCAGACCCACAGCATCTTAACACCACAGTTCCAATACTATATAACTACAGGGATGAAGGGAGTTTTCAGCTAAAATGGAGCAAGAGGCTCAAGAAACCCCTGGCAAGGGTTTAAATTAATGAATTATGGGAAGCAAGGAGCCAATCGGCACTTCTCTATCTGGCTGGCCAACTGGCAGAGGAGCATGCAGGGGGAGGAGAGGCCTATCCTCCATTCCATTCCCCCTTTCATTCTATCTAAAGCTATCATGTACCAGGAGGATCCAATCAAGTCTCCCACCCATTAAACCAGGTGGGTAGCATTGCATATACTTCAATGTTTACTGAACTTTCAATCTGGATTTTTCTCATGTTGCCCAGTCCGAAAAGCCCTGAAATCAACTTCTTGACCCTGCCTTACATATAATGTAGAGACTCTGAGCTCAGTTTTGCAAAGTTAAGCTCTTCACTTAGATGGCCCAATTCTGCATTTGGACATTCAAATAGCCATTAAGGCATGTCCATTTTTAACACAGTAAGAAACAATTTTAAGAACCAAATATGGGATTGGCTATCAATTTAGGTAGCTAAATGTGAAGATTAGGGCTCTCTATCTCAATATCTCCTACAAGAGAAGAAAGCCTGCTGACGTTGAACACTTTAAAAGAAGACAGTAACAACTTGATAGCATTTTCTGTTTGGTTGCCTGCTTTAGTAAATTATCAAAAAATCAGTAACTTCTGTAATGGGATGAAGTATGGGGGGATGAAATGAATGAATGAAAAATCAAATTGTCATGTTAAAATCCATGACAAAGTCAATTCCAGCTACAGATTTTATAATAAAAGAATACTTGAATAAAATATTGGTAGAAAATTGCTTGTCAATAAAATTCCCACTATGAATAAAATATATATATTAGCATTTTGTTGTCCCCTTGAAAGGGATAAAAGAATGTTCATGCCTTCTGTCTTGCCAACTTCCAAAAAATAAAAAAATCAGAAGATGACTTAGGCCTGGTCCACACTAGGGGGAGCTATCGAAATAAGATACGCGACTTCAGCTACAGGAATAGCGTAGCTGACGTCGAAGTATCTTATTTCGAATTACCTCCACTTTTACCTCGCGTCCTCGCAGCGTGGGATCGACGACCGCGGCTCCCCCGTCGACTCCGCTACCTCCGCTCGCCCTGCTGGAGTTCCGGAGTCGATGGGAGCGCGTTCGGGGATCGATCTATCGCGTCCAGACAAGACGCAATAGATCGATCCCCGATAATTCGATTGCTACCCGCCGATCCGGGCGGGTAGTCTGGACGTACCCTAAGTCTGTACCTTTCTGTAAGTTATCTAGGAAATGGTTCAAGCTCAGGTCTTACAACACCCTCCTCCTGCAGGGCAGCAAATTCAGCATAGGGAATGGAGTTCTGATATTCCTTACAAATCCTCAGTAATTGCAGTAAAGCATGGGTGTGTAGACAATCTTATGACATCTACACCAAACCTGTTTTAAATTTCTTGAGAGCAATCATTCCTAGTATGTATGTGAAGGAAACTGTATTCTTCATCAGATGTTCTATTACAGGGGTGGGCAAACTTTTTGGGCCGAGGGCCACATCTGGGGGGGGAAATTGTATGCAGGGCCGGAGCAGGGGGTTGGGGTGCGGGAGGGAGTGCGGGCTGTGGGAGGGGGTGCGGTGTGCAGGATCGGGCTCAGGGCAAGGTATCGGGGCAGCGGAGGGGTGCAGGGTGTTTGAGGGGGCTCAGGGAAGGGGTTGGGGTTCAGGAGGGGTGCGGAGTGCAGGAGGGGGCTCAGGGCAGGGGTGCAGGAGGGGCGGCAGGGGGCTCAGGGCAGGGGGTTGGGGTGCAGGAGTGGTGCGGGGTGCGGCAGGGGGCTCAAGGCAGGGGGTTGGGGTGCAGGAGGGGTGCGAGGTGCAGGAAGGGGGCTTAGAACAGGGAGTTGGGGGGCAGGGTGCAGGAGGGGTTCGGGCTCCGGCCCAGCGCCGCTTACCTAAAGCGGCTCGGGGGTGGCAGCAGCGCGCACTGGGGCCAGGGCAGGCTCCCTGCATGCCTGCCCTGGCCTCACGCCGTGACGTTCCGGGAAGCGGCTGGAACCACGTCCCTGCGCGGCCCCTGGGGGATGGAGGGCACAGGGCTCCGCGTGCTGCCCTTGCCACGCCTCCAGGTACCTGCCCCGAAGCTCCCATTGGCTGCAGTTCCCCATTCCCAGCCAATGGGAGCTACGGGGGGTGGTGCCTGGAGGCAATGGCAATGCACACAGCCCTCTGCCGCCCCCCACTCGGGCCGCAGGGATGTGGTGCCGGCCGCTTCTGAGAGCGGCGCAGGGCCTGCGGCACCACAGGGGGCAATCCCGCAGCCCGGATCCAAAGCCCTGACGGGCCGGATCTGGCCCGCGGGCCATAGTTTGCCCACCCCTGTTCTATTAACACTCTGGTAGATTTAGATTTAAGTGTAAATGTTGTGCTTGTGATCAGATTGTGTATAGTGGCTGTGAGAGACTGACAATTTCCTGCAATACCCTGAATGAATTTTATTGAATTAAGTTTAACTTTACTGAATTAGGGTTAATACCTTGGGGGTGCATTGTATTAAAAATGCAATTGTGTACGTGTTATTGTGGCATTGTATGTACCTTCTCTAGTAGGGAGGGGGGATGTCACTGTACTTCCTCCCTTATCAACCCTTTGGAGCGGTATGCATGGCCCTGGAGAGGTATGCATATACTAGTTCAAACTGGATTCTCCAGGGACAAAAGACAAACTGGTTTTAAACTGGTCCATGACTTTCTTCCTGATCAAGCAAACAGACGTGACTCCTGGTCCCCAGAGGGCCCCAATCCTTAGGATAGGGCTGGAAGGACTGAGCCTACTGAGGTTTCAGAATACTGGTTGCTTTTTCTGAGCTGAAGGTGTGATGAACTGGTGACCACAAAGGAATCTCCTTGGAAGAGGCATTGAAGGATAGAAAGC
Organism: Platysternon megacephalum; assembly: GCA_003942145.1. NCBI lineage: Eukaryota > Metazoa > Chordata > Testudines > Platysternidae > Platysternon > Platysternon megacephalum. The sequence goes on from QXTE01000133.1 coordinate 567,020, forward strand.
TAGCTAGATTGTCGGGCTCAACGGGTAGTGATCAACGGCTCGATGTCTAGTTGGCAGCCAGTATCAAACAGAGTGCCCCAGGGGTTGGTCCTGGGGCCAGTTTTGTTTAACATCTTTATTAATGATCTGGGTGATGGGATGAATTGCACCCTCAGCAAGTTCACAGATGACACTAAGCTGGGGTAGAGGTAGATACACTGGAGGGTAGGGATAGGGTCCAGAGAGACCTAGACAAATTGGAGGATTGGTCCAAAAGAAATCTGATGAAGTTCAACAAGGACAAGTGCAGAGGAAGGAAGACTCCCATGCACCGCTACAGGCTGGGGACCGACTGGCTAAGCAGCAGTTCTCCAGAAAAGGACCCGGGGATTACAGTGGATGAGAAGCTGGCTATAAGTCAACAGTGGGCCCTTGTTGCCAGGAAGGCCAACGGCATATTGGGCTGTATTAGTAGGAACATTGCCAGCAGATCGAGGGAATCTATTCCCCTCTATTCGGCACAGGTGAGACCACATCTGGAGTATTGTGTCTAGTTTTGGTCCCCCCACTACAAAAGGGATGTGGACAAATTGGAGAGAGTCCATCGGAGGGCAACGAAAATTATTAGGGGGTTGGGGCACATGACTTACGAGGAGAAGCTGAGGGAACTGGGGTTATTTAGTCTGCAGAAGAGAAGAGTGAGGGGGGATTTGATAGCAGCCTTCAACTACCTGAACGGGGGTTCCAAAGAGGATGGAGCTCAGCTGTTCTCAGTGGTGGCAGATGACAGAACAAGAAGCAGTGGTCTCAAGTTGCAGTGGGGGAGGTCTAGGTTGGATATTAGGAAACACTATTTTACTAGGAGGGTGGTGAAGCACTGGAATGGGTTACCTAGGGAGGTGGTGGAATCTCCATCCTTAGAGGTTTTTAAGGCCCGGCTTGACAAACCCTGGCTGGGATGATTTAATTGGTGTTGGTCCTGCTTTGAGCAGGGGATTGGACTAGATGACCTCCTGAGGTCTCTTCCAACCCTAATATTCTATGATTAAGGACTGCTCCTGTCAAAATCCATGTTAGGGTTTGGGTCAACTCTGGTAAGTTTATTAGAATGCATGTAGGTTCTTTTATAGTTATTAATATGCTTTCTCTGTAATGCTTTTTACCTTAAGAATAAAGTAGGTTTGCATAGGAAGTGCTGTTTGGTAACATATCTGTAACAATTACACCTGTTAGTCTCTGAAGAGAAAGCAACCAAGTGTCCTTAGTCAACCTGTCTGTGATGGGAAACACACAGTGACACCAGGGAACTATGTGACCTGAAAATACACCTCTACCCCGATATAACGCGACCCGATATAACACGAATTCGGCTATAATGTGGTAAAGCAGTGCTCCGGGGGGGGGGNAAGTGCAGAGGAAGGAAGACTCCCATGCACCGCTACAGGCTGGGGACCGACTGGCTAAGCAGCAGTTCTCCAGAAAAGGACCCGGGGATTACAGTGGATGAGAAGCTGGCTATAAGTCAACAGTGGGCCCTTGTTGCCAGGAAGGCCAACGGCATATTGGGCTGTATTAGTAGGAACATTGCCAGCAGATCGAGGGAATCTATTCCCCTCTATTCGGCACAGGTGAGACCACATCTGGAGTATTGTGTCTAGTTTTGGTCCCCCCACTACAAAAGGGATGTGGACAAATTGGAGAGAGTCCATCGGAGGGCAACGAAAATTATTAGGGGGTTGGGGCACATGACTTACGAGGAGAAGCTGAGGGAACTGGGGTTATTTAGTCTGCAGAAGAGAAGAGTGAGGGGGGATTTGATAGCAGCCTTCAACTACCTGAACGGGGGTTCCAAAGAGGATGGAGCTCAGCTGTTCTCAGTGGTGGCAGATGACAGAACAAGAAGCAGTGGTCTCAAGTTGCAGTGGGGGAGGTCTAGGTTGGATATTAGGAAACACTATTTTACTAGGAGGGTGGTGAAGCACTGGAATGGGTTACCTAGGGAGGTGGTGGAATCTCCATCCTTAGAGGTTTTTAAGGCCCGGCTTGACAAACCCTGGCTGGGATGATTTAATTGGTGTTGGTCCTGCTTTGAGCAGGGGATTGGACTAGATGACCTCCTGAGGTCTCTTCCAACCCTAATATTCTATGATTAAGGACTGCTCCTGTCAAAATCCATGTTAGGGTTTGGGTCAACTCTGGTAAGTTTATTAGAATGCATGTAGGTTCTTTTATAGTTATTAATATGCTTTCTCTGTAATGCTTTTTACCTTAAGAATAAAGTAGGTTTGCATAGGAAGTGCTGTTTGGTAACATATCTGTAACAATTACACCTGTTAGTCTCTGAAGAGAAAGCAACCAAGTGTCCTTAGTCAACCTGTCTGTGATGGGAAACACACAGTGACACCAGGGAACTATGTGACCTGAAAATACACCTCTACCCCGATATAACGCGACCCGATATAACACGAATTCGGCTATAATGTGGTAAAGCAGTGCTCCGGGGGGGGGGAGGGGGCTGCGCACTCCGGTGGATCAAAGCAAGTTCCATATAACGCGGTTTCACCTATAACATGGTAAGATTTTTTGGCTCCCAGGGACAGCGTTATATCGGGGTAGAGGTGTACCATGGTCAGAAGGGAGAGGGACTTGTGTCTCCACCCAAGAGAGGCAACAGCTGAAGAGCAGGATGCCTGAGATTGGGTGCCTTGTCTAGACCACTGTGCGGGGAAACAGGTGCAACTGCCCTGAACTGTGACAGTGGCATTTCTACCATGGAAAAGTTTTGGTATACTGAAGGAAGGGGTTAGCTGGTCAGCTAGTATGTGCAAGAAAATGTACAAATTCCTGATAGCACTCTAGTACTAAAACAATTGTAAATCCAGCAGTGGGCTACCTCTGCAAACTGCTTAGGAAAGAAAAAAAGGGGGGTGGGGAGGGGGAAGAAATTGGGACTACTCATATACTTAGTGTTAAGCACATACTTAAATGAACCAGGGCCACATAGAAGATAGCTGAAGCCATCACGGAATTTCTAGAATTCTGAAGAATCCCAAGACCTTGACAGGGATGTAGACTATCAGTTGACTTGTATGGGGCTGCTCAACCCCCTAAAGTTAAGCATGTGTTTTACTGGATCAGAGTCTATGTGCACTATCAACAAAGTGAAACAGACAAGAATCCTGATGGCTAAAGTGCTCTCTGGCAAAGCTCCAGTGATCAGAATTCTAGTCAAATTAAATCCGTAGCTAGCAAACAGAATGGATCAGCAGTGGGTCACAATACAGGAACCAAAGAAAGGGCTAGAGATGGAAGAAGGGACAAAGGAGGCAGGTGAGAGAAGCATCACATTGAAAGGACACAGTGGAGAGAGAAAACAGAAAAGAGGTTGTCATAGGTTTCACCCCCACTCTGAACTTTAGGGTACAAATGTGGGGACCTGCATGGGAACTCATAAGCTTACTTACCAGCTTAGATCAGTATGCTGCCACCACCCAAATATTGGAGTCATTTGGGAAACTCTGTCTTCTCCCCCAAAAACCTTTCCCTCCCAAGTACTGTAACCCTTCCCAGGGTAGTTTTGAGAGACTCCTCCACCAATTCCCTGGTGAACACTGACCCAAAACCCTTGGATCTTAAAACAAGGAGAAATTAACCATCCCCCCTCCTTTCCCCCACCAATTCCTGGTGAGCCCAGATCCAACCCCTTTGGATCTTAAAACAAGGAAAAAATCAATCAGGTTTCTAAAAAGAAGGCTTTTAATTAAAGAAAAGAAAGGTAAAAGAAAAACCTCTGGGAGATAGCATACAAGCTGATCTCACAGACAACAGATTTAAAACACAGAGGATGTTCCCCTGGGCAAAACTCTTAGTACATTAAGAAATAGCCAATTTGATTATTCCTAATACCCAAGACAAGTTACAAAAAAGAAAATAAACATAAGTTAATTCCTTCACTAAATACTCACTACCCTGTTTGATTCCTGATTCCTTTTCCTCTCCGGCCAGAACTGAAACTGACCCAAGACAAAGGGAACTTCCCTCCTTACTTTTTGAAACATCTTGTCCCCCCATTGGTTTCTTTGGTCAGGTGTTAGCTAGGCTAGGTGAACTTCTTAACCCTTTACAGGTAAAAGAGGCATTAACCCTTAACTATCTGTTTATGACAGAGGTCATGAGAAGACAGACAACAAAGGGTATGGACAGGGAGAGGTAAGACCACAGGTTGCTTGGATTTTATGATCTGTAACCTTTTTCATGCCCTAAATTGATATTTTAGTAGTCTGTCTATTGTTAGAAAGCAGTTTTCACAGATAAATTTCTTCTTACTTAATCTAAATGATTATGCACGTGGATAGAACACCTTTAAATTTTTCAACACAAAGCACTTTCTTCCAATAGAATAGCTGTAGCATAATTGGGTATTTACTTGCTTGCTTAAGTAAGATTTCTAGTCTTTGTCACTGCCATCTCAGTACAGAGTGACAAAATCTCTTCTGGGTTTGGAAAAACAAATTTAACACATGAGTGGTTCAAATGCTATTTTATCTGAACCCCAAAATCTCAGGAGAGAAAGGGTTAGATAAATGTTTCTAGTTTTAGCTTATTGCTACTTGGAAGTCACTTAATTTGTTATTTACTAATAAAAAGAATTATGTTAACATTCACATTTATCTTTAAGTGGAAACTGAGCTCATTATTTGCTCTGAAAATGGAATTTTGTACTAATTAGTCTCATCTTATAAGGAGACAGTAAGAATTAGCATTGATAGTGTACATCCCTGTCATTTTGCTGTTGGTATGTAATTTTCTTCTGAACTTAGTTGCTCTCCTCTAAGTGTTCTGTATCCTTTAACATTTAACAGATGGTAGAGGTAATGGCATCAAATAAGTATATTTTAATAGCAACTCTAATACGAGTTTTCTTCCTTTTAGCAAAGGAAGCTAAATAACTTAACTTACTCCAAGATCAAAAGGCATTCTTTAGACCACCTGCAGAAGGACAGTAAGATGGTCTTTGCAGATAGCACATTAGGAATAGATGACCTTTATAAATAAATTGTGGCTTCTTAATGTTGTTTATTATTTTGAAGCAATAATTTTCTACAGAAAATTCTTTTAACTCAGTAAATTCAGAAACACAACAGACTCCTGCCAGAAAGTTCATGAGCAGCAAGCAGAGCACAGGATAGAAATGTATTATTCCTATACTGGACTTTACAGAATATGAAGTGTGCTTCACAGGGCCACTACAAGGGGAACCAAAGAGGCTGAATGTTTATGTGTGTGCATTGTAATAGCCAGCGATGGTTTCTATGTACAGTTCTACATATAGGTCATTCTTACTTTTATTAGAAACAGACTGCATGAGGGGCTGTTCCCAGCCAGAATATAGTAATGCTTTACCATAGTTTTAGCATTTGGTGGTTATTCTGGGTTTTTTTTCTTCATGTCAGGGTTTGGCCTTATTGAATTCTCAGGACCAGATCTGTCAAAGGGTCAGGAATTGCCCATTAATCTTTTTTTTTTCGTCCACAGTTTTTTAGAAAGTTTCTTGGAATTTGAGTCCCTCAGAAATTGATCATAAGCTGATATAAATACTAATAGTTTCTACAGACTATTTCTGTGGAAATGGACATTAGTCATTAAAATGCAGCTGCCAAAAATGCATGAAACCAGAATTGTGTCAGCAAACATGCTTTGCTGTCAGGATCCATTTGAGAGCTTTGAAGACTAAAAAGTATGCATAAGAGCTCTGAGAACTAGATGGGAACTTGGAGAACATGCTAAGGGGACTTGCTGGAGCAACCATATAGCAGTGACTGGAGGCATTTTGCTTGTCAGAAGCATGTCTAGATATACATTTTACATATAGATATACATTTTACATATAGATATACATTTTACAAGTGTCAGGATGAATGACATACCTGGTTGAAGTAAAATAAAGAAAAAACAAACAAACATACTGACCAGTTATTACAAGATAAAATTTCAGAAAATTGAAAGGGTATTGACATTGATGATAATTATATGGTTTCTAAGAAAAAAATTGTTATCCTTCTTACTGGCCTGCTGATGATTCCAATAATAATGTTAATATAGACGGTGATTCTGAAAATGTAAATTAAGACCTGGAGGAGTACGTGACAGTTGCTTGTCCCAACAAACACCCTTAATCAAAATGGAATTGTATACCTTCCAGAAGACAAAATGGCTTCACTTTCAGAGATATTGTGTAACTATAGTGACCATTGGTCTCAACAGAAACTATGGGTGCTCTATGCATCTATGCAAATCAAGTCATAAATATATGGTTTAAAAATTAAAGGAGAGGAGTATGGCATATGGAGCTTTAATAATTGTTGCAACACTCTGTGGTTGCAGCACCTTTCAGGTGTGAAACTTTCTGAGGTGTAGAGTTTAAAAGAGTGTCAACTGGTAACAGTTGCAGTTAGAGTTGGTTGAAGACTGAATCTAAGAATGAAGTTGGTCTGAATGCAGTTTGCAAAGATCATTTCACTGTGCTGAATTATTTTGTTCTTTATTTTTTGTTCTGTGCCAATTAAATTATTGTAATCAAAGTTTTAAAGGTATAATTGGTTTCCAGAGCGATAAGATATTGGGTGGAGGCATTTTACCTCCATCAGGCAGAATGTCTCCAATAAACTTGTGGGAAGCATATTTAGATGCAAGAAATACTATGGTCAAAATTTTCAAAAGCAGCCTCTAATTTGTAGTGGGCCTCAATTTTTGTGTGCGTACTCACCGTGCTGAGTATCCACAGCTCCATATAAGTCTAATGGGGTTTTCAGGTGCTCAACCCCCGTGAATATCAGACTCCAGTGATCTCAAATTGGGAACCCAAAATTAAAGTTCACTTTTAAAAATGTAGATCTGTACATTAAAAAAAATATGTAGTGTGTTCCTTCCATCACCAGCCTTAAACACTCCCAGATACACTGGAGAGACTGTGCTATAACCCAGCTCCTCATATCTCCTCTCAGAGAAAACAGTTGCTAACCTTTCCAAATCTTGTTCTTCGAGATGTGTTGCTCATATCCATTCCATGTTAGGTGTGCATGCGCACAGTGTGCACCATCGCTGGAGATTTTTCCCTTAGTGGTATCCATCGGGCCACCCTCTGGAGCCGTGTGCTCATGGACACTGCCGGCCATGCATCTTCTCAGTTCCTTCTTGCCATTAAATCTGACAGAGGGGTAGGCGGGTGGGTTATGGAATGGACAAGAGCAACACATCTCAAAGAACAACAGTTATGGAAAGGTTAGTAACCGTTTTTTCTTCATCAAGTGCCTGCTCATGTCCATTCTATGTTAGGTGACTCACAAGCAGTACACCCCATGAGGTGGGCTAGGAGTTCATGGACATGTTGACAGCAACACCACTCTTCTGAAACTGACATCATCCCGGGCCTGTTGGTTAATGGCGTAGTGAGATGTGAAGGTATGTACAGATGACCAGGTTGCGGCCCTGTAGATATCCTGGATTGGGACCTGTGCGAGGAACACTGCTGATGAAGCCTGGGCTCTTGTGGAGTGAGCAGTTAAGATGGCCAGAGGTGGGGCATTTGCCTGCTCATAGCAAGCCCAAATACAGGCAGTTTTCCAGGATGAGATCCTCTGGGCTGACACAGGTAGCCCTCTTATCCTTTTCACATTGCTACAAAGAGTTGCATGGATTTGCAGAAGGGTTTAGTCCTCTCAATATAAAAGGCATGGGCATGCCTAACGTTCAATGCGTGAAGCTGCCATTCCTCAGAGTTCTTGTGAGGCTTCGAGAAGAATACTGGCAGGAAAATGGCCTGATTGTTATGGAATTGTGACGCCACCTTTGGCAGGCAGGCTGGGTGGGGGCGTGGTTGTACCTTGTTCTGGAAGAACACCATGTAAGGCAGTTCTGATGTAAGGGCCTTGATTTCAGAGACCCTTCTGGCTGAGATGATCGCCACCAAGAAGGCAACCTTCCAAGAGAGAAGCAAGCAGGGGGCATGATGCTAGTGACTTGAAGGGGGGACTCATGAGTCTCAACAGAACCAGGTTTAAGTCCCATGGGAGGACAGGCTTGCAGATCTGAGGATAGAGCCTCTCCAGCCCCTTGAGAAACCATACCCTCATCTCGTGGGAGAACACTGACCTGCTGTTCACCGGTGGGTGGAAGGCTGAGATGGCTGCTAAGTGCACACTGATAGACACAAGGGCCAGGCTCTGCTGCTTTAAGTGGAGCAAGTAGTCCAAGATAGACTGAAGGGAAGATTGAGACAGAGAGGGAGCTCGTTAAGATGCCCATGTCAAGAAGCATTTCCACTTGGCCTGGGGGGAGGGATAGCTCAGTGGTTTGAGCATTGGGCTGCTAAACCCAGAGTTGTGAGTTCAATCCTTGAGAAGGCCATTTAGGGATCTAGGGCAAAATCAGTACTTGGTCCTGCTAGTGAAGGCAGGGGACTGGACTTGATGACCTCTCAAGGTCCCTTCCAGTTCTATGAGATAGGTATAGCTTCATATTTTTATTTTATTTAGGTCTGCTACCTAGCAAGACCTGCTGGACCTGTTCTGAGCAAGCCTGTTCCTCTGGGAGTATCCATGAAATTAGGTGCAGCGAGATGAGGTTTGGGTGAAGCAACCAACCGTGGTTTTGTGAAATTAGGTCTGGATGTAGTGGGAGCAAGACTTGAGCTGCTACTGACAGATCCAGGGGCATACCAAACCAGTGTTGGCATGGCTATGCCAGGGCTATAAGAATAACTTTCACCTTGTCTTGTTTAACTTTTAGGAGGAACTTGTGAATCAGAGGAATTGGGGAAAGGTGTAGAATAGATCTGTCCATGGGAAAAGGAAAGTGTTGGAGAAGGAGCCTGGGCTGTACCCGTGCAGTGAGCAAAACTAATGGCATTTCCTGTTCTGTGTGGTAGTGAACAGGTCCACTTGGGGAAGCCCCCACCTTTGTAAGATGAACCTGGCAACCTCTTGGTGAAGGGACCACTCATGGTGAGAGGAAAAGGATCTGCTGAGGTGATCCACCAGTACATTTCAGGCTCCCAGGAGATGTGACACCTCAAGATGAATGGAGTGCTTTGTGCAGAAGTCCCATAGATGGATGGCCTCCTGACACAGGGCCAAAGATAGGGCCCCTCCCTGCTTGTTGATATAGAACATGGCCACAGTATTGTCTGTCAGGACTTGCACCACCTGACCTGAGAGCTGGGGAAGGAACACTTGGCAAGCTAAGCGTACTGCCCTGAGCTCCCTGACGTTTATGTTCAGGAACTTCTTCTTGGGCCCTGAGGCCCCAAGTCCTGAGATTGTTGAGGTGGGATCCCCACCCTAGTTCTAACGCATCCAAGATTAAAGCTACTGATGGTTGAGGGATAACAAAGGGCACCCCCATCATTACCGATCTTGGGTCTTTCCACCATTCCAGGGAGGTGAAGACTAGGGGAGAAACCACAGAATCTAAATGTTGTCTGCTCAAGGAATATACTGATGCTAACCACATCTGGAGGGGCCTGAAGTGCAGTCTTGCGTGTTGAACCATGTAAGTACATGCCACCATGTACCCCAGTAGCTTGAGGCAAACCCGAGCTGTCATAATTGGATGGACCATGACATTGGATATCAGGTCCAACATGGTCTGGAATCAGGCTTCTGGCAGGAAGGCCCTGTCTTGGGTCGAGTTGAGCACTTCCCCAATAAATTCTATTCCCTGAGCCGGGCCAAGAGTTGATTTCCATTAGTTTATCAGCAGGCCCAGCACTTGGAAGGTGGCTTGGACTGTGCTAATGCTGTTCTGAACTTGAGCCTGTGACTGACCTTTGATCAGCCATCATCATGGTATGGGTAGATGCCTCACCATCTGAGGAAGGCTGCTACTACCACCATACGCTTCATGATAACCCAGGGGGCCGCCGATAGGCCGAAGGGAAGAGCGGTGAATTAGTAGTGGTGCTGACCCACGACGAACCTGAGAAATCTTCTGTGGCCACAGAAGATAGAAATGTGAAAGTATCCATCCTTTAAGTCAAGGGCAGCATACCAGTCTCTGGGATCCAGGGAGGTATCTCTTGAGGCAACGCCGGTCCAGAATGGGCTGGAGGCCCCCTTTGGCCTTTGGGATTAGGAAATATCAGGCATAAAACCCCTTTCCTCTCAAGTCTTGTGGAACCTCCTCCACAGCCCCCATTTGTAGGAGGTATTGCACCTCCTGGACAAGGAGTTGCTCATGAGAAGATCACTGAAGAGGCATGGGAAGCGGGGTGTGGGAGGGCGGGGATAAAAACTGAAGGGTATAGCCAATTGTCACTGTACTTAGAACCCAACGGTCCAATGTTATGTATGACTATGCTGGGCTGAAGTGGGACACACAGTCCAAAAATAAAAGGGGAGATGGATCTGAAGTGGTGACAATATAGCGCCCTTTGGCATACCTTGAAAAGGCCTGCTTGAACCCCCCAGAGTACCTCTGAGACCCTGACTGGGAGGTTGAGGTGGACAGGAGTGGTTGGTGCCGATTATAACCTCTCCCTTTTCTTTTGTAGGGCTCTTGTCTTGGAGACACCAAGAAACACGGAGGTTGCTGGGGCCCAAAGTGCTTCCTGGAAACTGATGGAGCATAAAGGCCTAAGGATCATAGGGTGGCCCTTCAGTCCTTCAGGCTGTGAAGTCTCATGTCTGTCTGCTCTGAGAATAGAGAGGAGCCCTTGAAGGAGAGGTCCTGGATGGACTGTTGGACCTCATGAGGAAGTCACAAGGACTGGAGCCAAGAATGCCTCATGGTGACAATAGAGGCCATTATTCCAGCTGCCGAGTCAGCTGCATCCAGAACTGCCTGGAGAGAGGTCCTGGCCATATTCTTTCCCTCTTCCAAGAGGGCAGTGAACTCCTGCCTTGAATTTTGGGGCAGGGAGTCTTTAAATTTAGCCAGGGAGTCCCACAGATTATAATCCTATCTCACCAGCAAAGCTTGCTGGTTAGAGATATGTAGTTGAAGGCTACCTGTCGAATAAACCTTTCTTCCAAAAAGGTCCAGTTTCTTCACCTCTTTTTGTTTAGGGGTAGCGCTCAACTGGCCCTGCCTGTCCCTCTCGTTTGCTGCAGACACAACCAGGGACACTGGAGGGGTGTGTGTGCAAGTACAATTATTCAAACCCACTTGCTGGCACATAATACTTCTTCTCTGCCCAATTTGAGGTGAGGTGCAAAGAAGGAGGAGTTTGACACAGGGCCTTGACTGGCCCCATCACAGATGGGTAAGGCCACCTTCGATGGAGCTGCTGCAGCCAGGATATTGCTAAGGCTGTCTGATGTCTCTTTAAGATCCTCAATTTCCAGACCCAGATTTGCAGCAATCTGCTTCAAAAGGTCCCAATGGGTCCTGAAATCATTCTGTGGAAGAGGACACCTGGTCCCACGACAGCCTCATCTGGAGAGAATAAGCAGGAGGCTTGCACCAGAGGAGGGTCTCCCTCTTCTTCCTCAGCCCCAATGACATCCACTGGAGCCAGCTCCTGAACAGTGGTACTGGGGTCAGTACTGGGGTCGGGGTCCAGTGCTGACTGAGAAGGAGAGAAGGAGCCTGTCTCTCGGAAACCACTGAGTAGGAGCAATGGGAGGGAGGACCCGGTGCCGGGGGAAAACCCCAGGGGTTCCAGTAAGACCACTGCATTGGCCAGTGACCCGCTGGCCAGGTGCTGGGGCGGGGGGCCAGCTTGGTGCCGGAGGAGCACTTCACACTTACGCCAAAGTGCTCGGCACCAAATTGTAGTGGTTCTGCTCTGGTCTGAGGGCAGCTTCCATGAGGATAGCCGTCAGCCTAATGGCTGTCCTTTTTAGTGCGGGATTTGAAATCCCAACAGATCTGGCAATTGTCCTTCAGATGAGTTTCCCCCAAGCACTTCAAGCAGCTGGAGTGTGGGTCACTCACGAGCATAGATTTGCCACAGGATGCACAAGGTTTGAAGCCTTGGGACTGAGGCATGCCTGGCCCATGATGCAAAGGAGTCCCTCAACGACAGGAGCTAATTATGTACATTAATTCTAATTTCAAAAACTATATACACTAAACTATGATAACTAAGAATCAAGTGTTAGAGTCCAAAAAACACTGGGAAGAAAATCTTGCTGAAGCAAGAAGGGTCATTCCAGCAACAGTCATGGGCGGTAAGAAGGAACTGAGAGGGTGCATAGCAAGTAGCGCCCCTTATACTGGCACACGAGTGCACAGCTCCAGTCCGCACTAAAGCTGGCCCAATGGATACCACTAAGGGAAAAATCTCCAGCAACGGTACGCAGGATGGGCACATACCTAACATGGAATGGACATGAACAAGCACTCACAGAAAAATATTGAATATTAAGAGTCACAATGACTGGCTTCCCCTCCCTTTCCCCCTCTTGTGCTCAGAAAGCATGAGTAACCTCATTCTCACACTTTTGTGATGAGTGTACCTTTGTAGATCATGTTCTGAACTTCCACAGCATGGAAAAAAGGTGACAAACCACCCTTCTATTTTTACTATGGAATATGAAAACTGCTCAAAGATATTAAAAAACATTATTGTCAAACAAAATAATTGTTTAAAAATCTGTATATAGTCTATCCAGTCTGGTAACATTCAAAAGGCATTATGCACAGGCATTAAAACTTTATATTGTATTAAAATGTAACATCCATTATCCAAATATATCAAAATCCACTCACAAATAATTGTATTACCTTTGTATCCTTGTTCAGTCTCCCTGAGATCAATTTTAGTTATTGGCTTGAAATCGGTGTCCCATAACCGAATACAACCATCTCTCCCACCAGTGGCAAAACCTTCCTCACAAGCATACATACTAAAAATTCCAGCCTGTTAATCAATAGTATAATAGTTTTGAAAGTTGATAACAATTTAAACATAAAAACAGATCCAAGTATGTTTGAGTATGCTCTTGTTAAAGGCCAAACTGTTAAGAACTGTTAGATAATACTGTTTAAAAGACAAGATGCTCTCCACTCAGAAAAGAAACCAAACACACAGGTGACAGTTTATTTCAAGTGCTCTCTTACCAATCCATTGATTGTGAATTATAATGGAACTTTTGTATAAATGTCATACACATAGCGTACATATGTGACTATAAATTGAATTTAATGAATGTTGTTTCAAAAGAGTATTAAGTAAACAATGGGACACTTACAATAAATTGTCACCCAGAATAAACAAAAACAAGCAAACAATTGACACAAATATTCTTACAGGTGAAGAGATGGCTCAGACAATGTTTCATTAATTCAGTTCAGACATCATTTGGAATCTGATATAAACTGAAAGAGTATGAATTTCATGTTTTGTTGGCACAAAAAGTATCTACTGTAGTTTGAATTGCTTTTTCACTTTTAAAAAAGGCAAAATTTATGGATTACCATGTTCTTCTACATTAAAATATTTTTACAGTACTTCTTAGAATGCTTACTAATGTATCACCCACCTTGTCTCTAGTGTAATATCTTTTACTGGACCAACTTCTGTTGGTGAGAAAGACAAGCTTTCAAGTTTACATAGAGGTCTTCATGAGGTTTGGGAAACTTAAATCAGAGTGTCACAACTAAGTACAAGATGGAACAGGTTGTTTAGCATAAGTAGTTAACACATATTTCAAGGGATCATTCAAGATGAAGTGGCCATTAGTAGGTTATAGATTATAGTAATAAGCCATAAATCCAGTGTCTCTATTTAGTCCATGATTTTTAGTGTCTAGCAAAGTTATGAATTTAAGCTTTCAGACTCGTCTTTTGAAAGTGTTATGCAGGTTTCCTTTAAGGATGGGGACTGATAGGTCAAATATAAAGCGATTGCTTTGTGAAAAGTGTTCACCCACAGGTGAGGTGATGTTTTTGTCTTTTATCATTTTTCTGTGCAAGTTCACCCACATAGTTGTTATTGGGGCATTTAGTGCACTAAATGAGGTACACCACATGTTGTGATAGGCATGTGTAGAGCCCATGGATCTTGAAAGGTGTGTTGTGGGATTTTTTTTTTATCATTGTAGTAGTGGAAGATATGTCTGCAAGTTTTGCATCTGTTGTTCTGGCAGGGTCTGGTGCCACTTTGAGTTGGTATGTCCTGGTCTGTGGGGAGCTTGTGTATGATGAGGAGGTTGGAAAGGCTGGGAGGTTATTTGAAGGCCAGAAGAGTGGGTTCAGGAAAGATTTATTTCCAGGTGGGGTCCCCATCAAATATGGGTTGTAGTTGTTTGATAATACCCCATATGCATTCCAGTGATGGTTGGTAGGTGACAACTAGGGGTGTGTGGTCAGAGGGGGTGTTATTTCTGTATTGAAGCAGGTTCCCCTGGGGTATTTGGGTGGCCCATTCCATGATGGAACTCTATTTTTTGAACATTACTGTGATTCTTCATACAATGTCAGCAAAGCTGTGTTTTTCTTAGGCTCATAACTACTGAGGCTCAGCAACAACTGTATATCGAAATTGTTGTTTCTACCAAGGTTCCAGAAATATGCTATAAGAGCTACCCAGGGAATTTATAACATTGCTCTAAGAAAACAATCCCTATCCACATGTTACAAAAGGTAACATGAACATATGTAATCTAATTAAGGCACTAAAGTTGAATGTTTAGGAATATGAAATAAACATTTACAGTAGTAAAATATGCCTCTGCTATTTTTTAGCTCCAATGTTCATCTACACTGAATAGATTGAGATTTTTGTTTGTTTCAAATTACTTTTTTTTTGCTCATGTTCTTATTGCCTTGGTTAATGAGAAAAACACATAAGATGCTCGTTATGCTTAAGATCTCATTTTTATGAAAAACCTTGGTACGGAATATTGGGAATCCTATTTTAAATAAGACTAGCACATTAGAATATATGTTTATACAATTAGTCTATTCAGAACTGAAGCCACTTTAAAATCTGTCAAGATGATACCTTACATTTAAGTCTGTTCGGTGAAATCAGTGTCAAAACTACACACAAACAAACAAACAAACAAACAAACAACAGCAGCAGTTCTGTCAGTAGAACAAAATACTGTAGCTAATACTTAAATACCTACATAATCAGAGTATAAAGTGAACAATTCATAAAGTCTTACTGAACACTATACATTCTGTTATGATTTGACACAGATTAGAATCTATTGAAATATCAAAGATCCATTACAGTTCTTCAATTCAATAAACAAGGTTAATTTTCATAAATTAGAATTAAAAACACAACTTACACTATGAGCTCCTTGAATTGTGCGGACTAAGTTTAGCCCTTTCCAAACATAGATGTCTCCATTCAAAGCACCAGAGTATGTGACATCTTCTTTTGCACATGCTAAGCAAAGGATAGTTTGGAGATCTCCTGTTTTGCCAAATATTCCTCTTTTTGCTGTCAGTGCATTTCCACACAACGTCCAAAACTATTAAATGTAAATGATACATGAAGAGAAGTCTCTGCAGCATTTTTGGTTTTGACATCAGTTTGCAGATCTTACAGACATATCTCCGTATTGTTCAGTAACTGAGCTAGACACTCTTGCCTCTTAACTGACTGTTCCATCATGCTACAAATAACTTATAAAGAATGGAAAACTACCACAGTAGATCTGAAGATCACATATACAATGTGATAGTTCAATTTTTTGTGTGTGTATGTATGAAACTGAAAAATAACTCATGGTGTTTTATTATTGTTACCCGCATTCTTCTAATAACCTCACCCTCACTTTGTCTGTCGCCTTTTCATGTGTGATATGTAATAGAATGGAATCTTCTTAAACAAGGGACCTGTCTCATTTGTTTGCAGAGCTCCATACATACCTATGGGCTGTAGAAATAAAAAATAAATAAAACCAAAGACCAAGTCCTGAGGTCTTCTCTTATTACTTATTCGTGTAAAATTCCCATCCAGTTTGCCTGAGGATCAAGTAAGACTCTCAGAATTTGGCCCAACAGTAGTGTGTGCTGATAAGAAGTCATGAAAGACAAGATGATGAGCCATTTATAACCATAATTGTAATCTGAGACAAATTAAGAACATGCTTTGGGCATTTATAACAACATTCAGATCTTGATATGAACTTCCTTAGAGTTGAAAGTGTTTGGATCAAGGATTTTGGTTTGCGGTCCATCTCCAATTTCCATATCTTTTTAACATAGGCCTAATTACAGGTGTGGAAGGGGAACATTTTCCACACAGCTTTCAAACTTGGGGAACACTATACTCCCCACCCTAATTTTTGGTTGGCTGTAGAGGGAGAAAGGGGAGGCAGAAAATTATACCTAGCTTTAGACTCATTAGAACTCATAACTGCTGCCCCACTAACAACAGTTTAGCAAAATAATTCAGCAGGAGGTGGCATATCCAGTGCAGCTTCCACCCCAGCAGGGGATATTAATATGGACACAGCAGCAAAATGAAGACGAAAACATGTATGGAATAAAGCGGCAGGCTGCAACTTTTATTAAACTTTAACAAAAGGGAGGGGCCCTACTTGTCCATCACCCATATTCTCCTATACCAGGCATTTAATTGGCTCCAATGAGGGAGTTATACAGCTCCTTACCATAAAACCCAAAATGCAGGGTGACTCTCCTCAGCCTACCCCCAGGACTCAGCTCTCTCTGAGTCCCAGCACCCTCCCCCATGAGGGGGACAGAGGATGCAGCAGGGTGGGGACCTCAGCCTATGAGGGCCACAAGGTCTGCCTCTATCACATGAGCCCAAGGCCCTTCACCAAAATCCCAGTCTTTTACCTCTTGGAGCTGTTCATTTTATTCTCTTAACCACACTAGAAACCGGCTGCAAGTTGTGACAAATAAACACCATCACTCCAGTACCTCAGTCAGGCAGTAAGAGCATTGCTATTTAATCCACTGTGGCTTGAAGATGCTGCAAGGATGGCAAAAGACTCTCTGGTCTTCTGCCAATTGGCCCATGGAAGAAAAAATTCCTTCCTGACTCCCTAAAAGGGTAATCAGCTAGACCTGCAGCTCCTGTCTGGCCAGGTTCCCATTCCTAGTTCGGATAGGTAGGGTGGGCTGCTGGAATGGAGCTGGAAGAGGCTCCACATTGTCCCTGCACCAGTTAAATCTTGGGAGCTGGGGAATGTTGGCCAATCTGCACCCCTCTCCCCCAGCTGGTCAATGGGTGCCTCCCATTCCTTGCTACTGGAACTGTCCCCCTTTCAGCACTGACCCCACCAACTTCCCCACCCATTGACGTGGATGGCCAGCATTTCTGACTAGGCAGGAGGTAGCAGCTATGATTCCTGCCTACAGCAAGCTCAGCAGCAGACTCAACTCCATTCCAGCCTGGGGCCCTCTGGCCAACTGTCTGTGGGACACAGATTGCCAGGACTGAGTATCTACAGAAGAGAGAACTCAGACTCTGCTCCTCCTGCTGCACCACTTAGGGATAATTTTATATGTGGCAAGTCACTTTTGCCAAGAGGCACCTACGTTTATTATTTATTATATTCAGGAAGCTAAATTAACCTCATCCTGCAAAGTAATTAATAAGAAAAATAAGAATAACATCTACCTCTTAAATATGTTTTCATCTGTAGACCTCAAAGCTCTTCACAATCTTTTAAATGTATTTAAAAGTCAATGGTACTTATTCGTCTGAAATTGCACACAGGCTTTGAGAAATGTGGAAGGTTGCAGGTCTGGCTTTGATACCCAGCCTAGCCATTCAACAAAAAGCTCAGCTGCAGTACACTTTAGAAATAGTTTGGGTTGCTTGAATAGAGAGAAGCTCAGAGAAAAGACTACACTCTCCCCATTTCTCCCTACCCAGATATTAATCTTGATTTTACAACGCAGAGTAATTACCCTATATTATACAGCTGGAGAAGCTATTTATTTTATCTACCTCTAAGTTCAAGCAGTGATCCCATCCCTCTAACCTTAAGATGCAGAAATAGTATGGACTACTGTTTGTACATCTTTTGATGAGAATCCAACATCTAATCCTCAAACATTTCAACACACAGTTTTCTGGCATGCCTTAATCTATATCTGTTTCTTTGAATGGTTAATTATGACCATTTTAACAGAGCACAGGTGCTAACTAAAGATAGGTTTTGAGAAGCAGCTTGCAGAATACAGCAAATGGCATAACTACTGCCAAAACCACCCCACAGTTTTGAAAATAGTGCAAGTTTAGGGGTTCAAATTTCTCAGCCACCAGAGCTAGAAAGATTAGCAAGTTTTCTAAAACTTCTGTTTAAAGTTTTTCACACCCCTAATCATGGGAAATAATTGCCAGCTGGTAGAGATGCGTCTCAAAGACGGGGGGAAACAGAAAACTTCGTCAAAGTGAGGGACTTCCCTCCAAGCTTTGCATAAGCCCAAGGAGGTTTTATCCAAAATATGAACCTTTCGGGGGAGATTTTCATTTTGCTTTCAATTTTGCTTAAATTTTGGTCCTATTTAAATTTTAATACTAGACAACAAAGTAAGGCAGCAGGAAGGCAATTTACGAATATGTATTTAGGTCCACAAGTGCCTCCTGTGCAAAATTGTGTGGAAGGAACAAATACTGGAGCTGTGGAGTACTCAGGTTCTCTCCCCAGTTCCATGAGATCAGAGGTACAGAAAAGGCAGGGAGCTGGGCCAAAAAATGGAGTGGAAAACCAAGGATCTCTAAGAAATCTGACTCCCAAAGCTTCAGAGGATGTCCAGCAGCATGGAGTGACTCCTCTCATACCTTCTTTGTAGTCTCTGTCCAGACTGTGGCTGAGCAGTTAGGATCCCTATCTCATTCATAAGAACATAACATAAGAACGGCCATACAGGGTCAGACCAATGGTCCATCTAGCACAGTATCCTGTCTTCCGACAAAGGCCAATGTCAGGTACTTGAGAGGGCATGAACAGAACAGGTAATCATCAAGTGATCCATGCTTCTGCAATTTTCTTAGCTTCAGTGAGTGAAGCAGGGCTTTCAATCCTTTCAGACCTTTTCAGTGATGCCTTATTGAGACTTAACTAGGAAGAGATAACTGAAGACCTTGATGTGCAGTTTGGTGGAATAGAGAGGGCAGAAGCCAAAAATGGGAGTGAGTATTGGTAAATATTAAGACATTAAATGTTTATACTTTGCTTGTTAAGCTGTCCTGCACTGCAATCACTTCATATTTCTGAAAATCTGCCTCATCATCTTGAATTGGCTGCAAACCTAGAAATCTAAATAGTGTTCATGGGTTTTGGGGGTGGCAGGAAGCCACCTACTGAAAGAAAAGATGGCAAGCAGTTCAAGACATCAGATGACTTTATAAACTTTAACAAATGAAAATATAAAAGCAACAAAACCAATTTACCTTTATATGTTTCACTCCACAGCTAACCATTCTGTTTGGCTGATATGGATCCCAGGAAATATCAAAAATCTGTTAAAAATATTTAAAGATGCTACTTTGAATTATAAACCAGTTGAATCTGCCATATGTTTAATTTGCTTTTGCACATTTTTAAATGCAGTTCCATCGCTCAGTATTTGATTAAATTAATAGCATAATCTTTAGGTGAATGTAATGCTGTTTGACATGAATGACAAGTATAACTATAGCTAGACTGAGAGATAATGCAGACATGTGCTTGCAGGCTTCCGCACACAGCTCAGCCAGCAGACCTTATTCATAACTTGCAACAACCCACCTATTCTAGTCCCAAGAAACTCTTGAACAGAGAACATTTACTGTGCCAAACTGGGGAAAATAAAGTGCAAGTTGTGTGATGTGAGCTAATGTCCCCCAAAAGTTAAGAGGAGAGACCATTACTCATCTTCAGGGCCGGCGCAACCCATTAGGCGACCTAGGTGGTCGCCTAGGGCGCTGCTATTTTGGGGGCGCCGGCGCCCCCGCCGCCCGTAGAAATTTGGGGGCGGGACCTTCTGCCGCCTAGGGCGCCGGAAGAGCTGGCACCGCTACTGCTCATCTTCACTCATTACCTATGGGAAAAGGTGTACCCAGGTCAGGTTAGGCGATATTAACCCAATATGCCACCTTTTGTAATGCAGCTAAAGTGGTAATATACACAGAAATAAATTTACATAATAAAATTACATTTGTCATTTTGGCAAGCAATATATATTTTTGTCTATAATACAATGTAAGCATATTTCAAAATTAAGGACTAGATCCCACATTTTTTACTCAGAACAAACTCCTGTTGAGGTCAATGAGAACTTAGTCTAAGTAATAACTCCAGAATCAGGCCCTCAGGGAAATATTGTATAAAGCTTGAAAATGAAGAGTTTATACTATGGTCCAAACTTTCAAGAGTGCCGCAGTTTTTGGGTCTCCATCTTCAGACACTTTACAGGGGCCTGATTTTCAGAAAACACTGAGCAGCCAACCTCTGAAATTCAGGCCCTTTTAAGGTGTCTCAATTTGAGTACCCAAAAATTGAGGCACCCAAATCACTAGTTTCTTTTTAAAATGTAGACTAGTGATATTCAGACCTCAGAGGTTCAGGAGCCAAATTAGCAATCAACATTAACCCAAAAGAGCCACAGTAGTGTGAATTCATTGTTTCATTTACTATATATATATTATATATACACACACCCCTTGCCTAATTTCTCCATTTTGATTTAAAGCACAGTAGCTACTCCAGTCAGCTAACAAGTATTTTATCACGTTAAATATGCAACCAGTCATTTAGTATAATAAACAACACTGTCTTTCAAAATATAAAGTATAAATCTTCTTTATAGAAAGTTGTGATTTTGAAGTATTTTCTAAGTACTATACTTCTTAAAATATGTAAATGACAGACTGCAGCAATGCCTTATGACCCCCTCACACCAGAAAAGACAGTTACCTTTTCCATAACTGGTGTTCTTCGAGATCTGTTGCTCATGTCCATTCAACTTAGGTGGGTGTGCTCACCACATGCACCAGTGCCAGAAGTTTTTCCCTCAGCACTATCTGTAGGGGACTGGCTCCGGCACCCCCTGGAGTGGCTCGAACATGCCATGGTATATAGGACACTGCCGGTTCCCCCCACCCTCAGTTCCTTCTTGCCAGAAACTCTGGCAGTGGGGAAGGAGGGCAGGTTGTGGAATGGACATGAGCAACAAATCTTGAAGAACACCAGTTACGGAAAAGGTAACTGTCTTTTCTTCTTTGAGTGCTTGCTCATGTCCATTCAACTTAGGTGACTTCCAAGCAGTACCCCTTGGAGGTGGGTAGGAGTTCATGGACGTGTAGATTGCAACACCGCTCTGCCGAACCCAGCATCGTCTCTGGCCTGCTGAGTGATGGCATAGTGGGCGGTGAACGTGTGCACTGAGGACCACGTCGCAGCTCGAAATGTGCCAGGAAGGCCACCGAAGATGCCTGCGCTTTGGTCGAGTGGGCTCTGACAATCGGCAGTGGAGGGACTCCCGCCAACTCATAGCAGGTCCGAATGCAAGAGGTGATCCAGTTAGAAATCCTCTGCATGGACACCGGGAGGCCCTTCATCCTATCAGTTGTAGAGATGAAAAGCTGAGTCGACTTACGGAAAGGCTTTGTCTGATCTAGGTAGAAAGCCAGGGCCCTTCTTACGTCCAAAACGTGAAGGTGCCTCGCTTCATTAGTCTCATGGGGCTTAGGGTAGAAGACCTGGACAGAACCACGTTGAGATCCCTGTGACGTTGTGCAGTCTATATGGTTTTATAAAAACATGATAATAAGTGAATATAATGTAACTGGAATAGTTTTATAAAAACATAAGTTAATATAATGTAACTGGAATATGCTTCATGCAAAAGGTCTCTTGTAAGGTATCATTACAAAGCTTATAATCTACTGAGTGATCATCCTATTTGTATAAATGTACCACTCTTGTATCTAAAACTAGAAATATAAAATATAACTCTGAGGGCCTATTGTAATTATGCAAAGTGTGGGCCATTAATGGTGGTTTGGAATCTTGATGACTCCCATTAACCAGAGCCATTGTCTGCAGATGGCTGTATTTACCTGTGAGTCTTCCTGTATATGTGTGTGCTGGCAAGTGAGTAATGAAGCCTTGCAGTGACATGTGATCATGTCACCTGAACTGGAATCCATCTTTAACCTGGTGCTTTTCCAGTGAGGGGTGGGGGAACCCAGAGGGACAAAGGATTCCCGCCTTATGCAAAAGATATATAAAGGGGTGGAAGAGAACAGAGAGGGAGAGGAGCCATCATGAAGAATCCCCTAGCTATCACCTGAGCTGGAACAAGAGCTGTACCAGGGGAAAGAATTGTGCCCAGGCCTGGAAGGTGTCCAGTCTGAGAAAAAACTTACTGAAGCATCTCTGAGGGTGAGATTATCTGTATTCAGTTTGATTAGACATAGATTTGCGCATTTTATTTTATTTTGCTGGGTAACTTACTTTGTTCTGTCTGTTACTACTTGGAATCACTTAAATCCTACTTTCTGTATTTAATAAAATCACTTTCTACTTATTAATTAACTCAGAGTATGTATTAATACCTGGGGGAGCAAACAGCTGTGCATATCTCTCTATCAGTGTTATAGAGGGCGAACAATTTATGAGTTTACCCTGTATAAGCTTTATACAGGGTAAAACGGATTTATTTGGGTTTAGACCCCATTGGGAGTTGGCCAGCTGAGTGCTAAAGACAAGTACACTTCTGTGAGCTGTTTTCAGGTAAACCTGCAGCTTTGGGGCAGGTAATTCAGACCCTGGGTCTGTGTTGGAGCAGACGGGTGTGTCTGGCTTCAGCAAGACAGGGTGCTGAAGCCACTGAGCTGGCAGGGAAAGCAGGGACAGAGGTAGCCTTTGCACATCAGTTGGCAGCTCCCAAGGGGGTTTCTGTGATCCAACCCATCACAATCCCACTGAGGGACTGGGGACTGAACTTGAGGAAAAAGTCTCTTGAGACCTCTGAGGAACCTGACCGTCATGTCATGGGAGAACACCGTCTGCCCCTGGATGGGCGGATGAAAGGTGGAAATGGCCATCAGATGCACCCTGACAGAGGAGTGTGCCAGGCCCTGGTTCCTCAAATGAAGCAGGTAGTCTAAGATTGACTGCACCGAAGAATGCAAAGGGGAGATGCCCCATTCAGCCCTCCTGCAGGAGACTCTCGTCTCCTTTGCCAGGTAAGTTTGTCTAGTTGAGGGCTTCCTGCTCTCAAGGAGGACCTTCTGGACCCCTTCCAAACAGGCCTGTTCCTCAGGGTTCAGCCACGAAACATCCAAGCCATGAGGTGGAGGGACGAGAGGTTGGGGTGCAAGAGTCGACTATGATCCTGTGACAGCAGGTCCAGTTGGTTCGGCAGAGGGCATGAGGGATCTCCAACAGGCTCGATAGCATCCCGAACCAGTGCTGGCGAGGCCATGCCAGGGCGATCATGATAACCTGTGCCTTGTCTCTCTTGATTTTCGCTAGGACTTTGCTGATGAGCGGAATCAGAGGGAACACGTACATCAGGCTTTCTGCCCACAGGCATTGGAGAGGGAGACCTTTCCCAGACCCCATCTGGAGCAAAACCTGTGGCACCTCCAGTTCTGCCTAGTGGCAAACAAATCCACTTGGGGAGTTCCCCAACTCTGGAAGATCGTGTCAGCTACCTCTGGGTGGAGCACCCACTCGTGGTGAGAGGAAAAGTCCCTGCTTAGGTGATCTGCTAGCATGTTCTTGGTGGATTCCATGGTCGATGCAGACGTCCCAAAGACGGAATGCTTCTTGGCAGAGTGCTGAGGATCGCACTTCCCCTGGTCTGTTTATGCAGAACATTGAGGCTGTGTTGTCCATCAGGACTCTGACCACTTTGCCCAACAGGTGAGGTAGGAAGACCATGCACGCACTGCGCACCGCCCTGAGCTCTTTGACGTTTATGTGTAGCATTGTTTCCTCTGGGGACCACATACCTTGGGTCTGGAGGGTGCCGAGGTGCGGGCCCCTGCCAAGGTCTGAGGCGTCCAAAACCAACTCGCTGCCATGTGACCTAGTAGGCGTAGGCAAACCCTGGCTGTGGTTAGGGGAAATGCGGAGACTTCCGCGATGAGGTCTGTCAGTGCCCTGAATCTCTCCAGTGGTAGGAATGCCCGGGCGCAGGTAGAGTCGAGCACTGCTCCGATGAACTCTATACTCTGTACCAGAACTAACGTGGATTTTTTGTCATTTACCAACAGGCCGAGGCAATGGCAGGTGGCTAACAGCATCGCGACATGCCTTTGGACCTGGGACCTGGAGCTGCCCTTGACCAGGCAGTCATCGAGGTACAGGTAGATCAGGATACCCCAACGTCTGAGGTAAGCAGCCAACACCAACATGCACTTGGTAAATACCCATAGTGCTGTCGCTAGGTCAAATGGGAGGACCACAAACTGATAGTGGTTGGGACCTACCATAAACTGGAGGAAGTGTCTGTGTCCCTCGAAGATGGCGATGTGAAAGTACGCATCTTTCAGATCGAGGGCGGGGTGTACCAGTCTCCCGGATCCAGGGAGGGGATGATGGAGGCCAGGGAGACCATGCGGAACTTCAGCTTCGCTAGGAAGCGGTTCAAGTCTCACAGGTCCAGGATAGGTCGTAGACCGCCCTTGGCCTTTGGGATTAAAAAGTAGCAGGAAAAGAACCCTGTGTTCCTGTACTCTAGAGGAACAACCTCCACTGCACCTAGCTGCAGTAACCCCTCTACCTCCTGCGCGAGGATACTCTCGTGAGAAGGGTCCCTGAAGAGGGATGGGGAGGGGAGGTGGGAAGCAGGGGTAGAAAGTAACTGAAAGGTGTAACTCCGTGCCACCGTACTGAGGACCCATCAGTCCGATGTTATAGATGCTCACGCATGGAGGAAAGGAGAAAGGTGATTGGAAAAAATTGGGGAGGGAGGATCCTGGGAACAGACCAGTAGGTTGCCCTTGGGCGTACCCTCAAAATGAGCACTTGCCCACCTACTTATTGCAGGTTGAGCTCAACTGAGAGGCCTGCGAAGGCTGTTAGCTAGGACGCCTCTTGTAGCCTCTGGATTTCTTATGGGGAGACTCCTGGTGAGGGTGGCTCCCCTGGCCCTGAGGCTGCTGCGGCTTAAACCACTTGTGGGCAGGGCCGGGAACATACAGGCCCAGCATTTGAAGAGTCATGCGGGAGTCCTTTAGGCCATGGAGTTTATTGTCCATCTGTTCCACAAATAGGGCTTGCCCATCGAAGAGAACGTCTTGCATCAACTGCTGAGCCTCTGTGGACAAGCCAGAGAGGAGCAGCCAGGATGCCTGGTGCATGGCGACGACCAAGGCCATGGTTTGGGTGGCAGTGTCCGCTGGATCTGACGCCGCTTGGAGCATTGCCCTGGCTGCCGTCGTGCCCTCTTCCATAATAGCCCAGAACTCCTTCCTAGAAGCCTAAGGAAGAGAACCCTCGAACTTCACCATGGCTTGCCACATGTTAAAATCATAGTGTCCCAGGAGGGCTTGATGGTTGGCCACCCTCAACTGGAGACTAGAGGATGAATAAACCTTATGCCCAAACAGGTCTAGTCTCTTGGAGTCTTTGTTCTTAGGGGTAGCCCTGGGTTGACCTTGTCGCTCCCTGTGGTTAACAGCTTCTATCACTAGGAAGTTGGGAGCAGGGTGGGTGTACAGGTACTCGTGGCCTTTGGATGTCACAAAGTACTTGCGCTCAGCCCTCTTGGAGATGGGTGGCAGGAAGGAGGGAGTTTGCCACAGAGCATTAGTGAACTTAGAGACCCCATCATGAATAGGCAGAGCCACCCTGGCCGGTGCTGTGGAGCAGAGGACATCGAAGAGAGATTCTGAAGGCTCCTCTAGCTCCTCTGCCGGAAGACCCAGGTTGGCAGCGACCCTCTTAAGTAGTTCCTGGTGCGCTTTAGCATCATCCGGAGGAACCGGGGGAGGAGGCCCCGTTACAGCCTTGTCTGGCGGCGACAAGGAAGATGCCAGTGCTGTAGGGTCCTCCACAACCACTGGTGGCCCAGTGGTCCCTCTTGGACCTGTGGGGTCCTCGCACCCGAGGTTTCGTGCACCAGAGGAGGGTGGTAGAGAGAGGCAGCTAGTCTCTCCAAGGCTCCGGACACCGAGCGGGCAGCCTGGGAGGGCTGGGTGAACCCCCACAGGTTCCATGGGTACCATGGCGCCGGTCACTGTGCCTGAGGCCCCGGGGCCAGTTTCAGTGCCAACAATGTAGCCAGTACCGCTGGTACCGGAGGTTGTTCCACTGTCAGGGAACCTCGCTCTGAACCAGGGCTAGATCCTGAGCGGTTGCTCCCAGGTGACCAGGACGGAGTGGAACGGTGGCTCTGTCGTGACCAGTGCCGGTCACTCCGCCTGGAGTCTGATGTGGAGTTGGATCTTAGGGATCGGTGGCACTCGACAGATCCACAACGGCTTGGAGTCGGCGATCTACATCCTGCACTTGACGAGTGGTACCGGTATGAGGAGCAGGACCGGGAGTCGGAACAGCCCCGGTGCCGGGAAGCACCCACATGCGGTGATGCCCTCCTAGGGGATCGGCAATGGTCCAAGGAATGGAAATGTTGATCCCTCGACAGGTCCCTGGAGTGGTACCACGGTCTCGGAGATACCGGGTGCCGAGACCGGTACTCCTGCCAGGGGGCGTGTGCCTCCAAGGGTCTGCGCCCAGTGGCCAGCGAGCTGCGCCTCGAGCCTCTCTGCCCGTGGCCAAGGTCCAGGGATCAAATGGGGCTGTGCTGCGTCTGCCTTTCACGGTCAGATGCGTGGCGGCTACGGGAGGGCGAGCACTGGCAGGACATTCCCTATGATGGGGAACGGTGCCGCTGAGGTGGGAACCAAAGCAGTCCAAACGTGGGTTTACCCCATGAATGGGAAACCACAGGAGCCGGTGTGGGCAGCACCGGGAGGGACATGATCTGCTGTGCTACCTGCAGGGCCTCTGGCGTGGACAGCACCCAGAGCTGACGGAGGCCTCTGCCACTATCCGGGGTAGCTGACCGGGAGCCGGTTGGGCTACATCACTCCACAGGAGCTTGGGCCTGAGATCCCAACATGGGTGAAGAGTTGCCCCAGCCTGGGACCTTGCTCACACCCAGTCTTATCCTTTCCCTTGCGGGAGGTTGGAGACTGGCCTCGCCCCACCTTCTTGGGCTTCTTGATTGGAGCCATGGATGGGGACCGGTGCCGGCCAGTGGACGGTCCCAGTGGGGCGCTGCGTACCGAGGTCATGGTACTCGGCGCCGAGTCGGACCGTTGCTCCAGTGCTGGGTTGAGGGCCGACTCCATAAGGCATGCTCTTAAACAAATATCATGCTCCTTCTTAGTCCTTGGCTTGAAGGACTTGCAAATTTTGCACTTCTCACTAATATGTCCTTTGCCCAAGCAACGCAGACAACTGCTGTGTGGTTCACTAGCGGGCATAGGCCTCTTGCAGCGATCAAAGGCTTAAAGCCTGGGGACCAGGGCATGCTCCGTCCCGAGGAAAAGTCCCATTCAGGACCTACGAAGTCTCTAACTATAGCTAAGGGATTTACAAACACTAACAGAAAACTATTATACACTATAATACAAGAGATAACTAGTTTGTATGAACGAGCAACAACAGCACTAGCTGAAGCAGCAACAGTTCCAGCACCGTCACTGGCGGCAAGAAGGAACTGAGGTTAGGGGGAACTGGTGGCACCCTGTATACCACGGCAAGCACGCAACACTCCAGGGGGAGCCAGAGCCCGTCCCCTACAGATACTGCTGAGGGAAAAGCTTCCGGCATCAGTGCATGTGGTGAGTACACACACCTAAGTTGAATGGACATGAGCAACACATCTCGAAGAAGAACAAAAACATTCAACCACTAGAATTTAGGATCAGATTAGACAATCCCCTGCTGAACACCCTTTTACTTTCGCTGTGGGGAGGGCTTGAAGGGCTAAGCCTTGAAACACTTCAATCATGGCTTAGAGCAGGGGTGGGCAAACTACACCCCGCGGGCCACATCCGACCCGCGGGACCGTCCTGCCCGGCCCCCAAACTCCTGGCCCGAGAGGCTCGCCCCCAGCCCCTCCCCTGCTGTTCCCCCTCGCCCGCAGCCTCAACTCGCTCACTCCGCCGCCGGCGCAATGCTCTGGGCAGCAGGGCCGTGAGTTCCTGGGGCAGCGCAGCTGCAGAGCCCGGCCTGACCCGGTGCTCTGTGCTGTGTGGTGGCGGCGGCAGCAGCAGCAGCAGCATGGCCCGGCTCCAGCCGGGTGGCGCGGCTGTAGTGCTGCCAGCCACTGGTGCTCCAGGCAGCGCAGTAAGGGGGCAGGGAGCAGGGGGAGTTGGATAGAGGGCAGAGGAGTTCGGGGTGGTGGTCAGGGGGCGGGGGGGAAACAGGGGATTGAATGGGGGCAGGGGTGCTGGGGGGCAGTCAGGAAGGAGAGGGGTGTTGGATGGGGAGGCAGGGGGCAGTCAGGGGCAGGGGTTCCAGGGGCAGTCAGGGGACAGGAAGAAGGGGTGGTTGGATGGGGCAGGGGTCCCGGGGGGGCCTTCAGGAATGAGAGGAGGGGTTGGATGGGGCAGGAGTCCCAGGGGGGGCAGATAGGAGGTGGGGGCCGGGCCACGACCCCCTCCCCTAACCGGCACTCCATACAATTTACAAAACCCGATGCAGCCCTCAGGCCAAAAAGTTTGCCTGCCCCTGGCTTAGAGAAACAGAGCCTGAAACAGCTCCCATTGAAGTCAGTAGCAAAACTTCCACAGACATCAATGGGAGTTGCATCAGACCCTAAAAGAGTAATTTTGAAAAGCGAATAAAAATATTAATCTTGATGTGTTAGAAATATAGTACACAACAGTGAAGCACTGAATTCACCCAACTCACAAACACAGTATTGTTTTGTTCTGCTGCCACTATTTATGTATATTCTATCATGTGAAATATTCACAGATATACCATGCATAGTAAAATATATATGCACAATGAAAAGATTAATTTATCTTCATATATGTGTGTGTTTTTTTGACTGGTGGTGAAATTGCTTTGACATTTCCTAACTTTGGGCAATATTCTCCACTCAGATCCACTTGATGGACCTTTCTGTGCACTAACCTAATGAAAAAATAATACAATATAGAAACAAAAATGTTACATGTTATCGGGAAATGCTCCAGACAAAATTCAGATAATTCCTTCTATATGATTACCCTATCTGAATGGCCAGTAGCTGTTGCTAGTAGTTTTCCTTTCTTCCAATCCCAAATACATACTGTATTTTTGGCATCCAGTCCCACTGAGGCTAAACACTAAGGAAAAAAAAAAATCTAGTTAATTGAAGATCAGCTCAAAATAAGTCTTTCAATTAAGCATAGTATGTGTACAGAAGGATTTCTCCAAATATGACTCAAATTAAAACTATATTGCTAAAGATACCATCAAGATATCCATGTTAAATATTTGTTTAATATTAGGACATGCCAAAAATTCTAGTCTTTTCTATAAGCTTGACGTTAATTACTTGACTTTTAAGTGTACCAAACATAGGTTAAATTCATCAGAAGATCTGAAGAACTTGCTTCAGTAACACAACAATCTGGCATTCACATCTTACTGAACTGTTATTAAAAGTAAATGGGGGATTAAAACACTCCTCTCCCGCCACCCACACCACCACATTTCATTACGTCTATGGTGCTCATTTTTGTGGACTTTTCTAGTATCATTTTATAACTGTAATTTACCCTTTAATTTTCAATTTTGTTTTTGAAAGAATGCATAACTAATTATTTTAAAAGCTTAATACAAATAAATGAACTGCCCTCTCCCAAGAAACAAGAATCCCTTTTTGTCCAGGCTATGGCTATAAACAAACAGAATGAAGAAGAGATGTTTAAGATATAAATTAGCATCCAAGTCTCTTCAAATTTTGTCTAATTTCACAGGTCCTTATGAGGATGCAGGAACATAGAAATTGTCCTGTTGTATAACACCAGTGGTTCATCTGGTTCAGTATCCTGTCTCTATTAGTGGCAAGTACCTTGTCTGCAAAAGATTATTTTCTTCACATTTCCCACTGTTGATATCACCGGTACTGCTATACCAGGCAAAAGAGCAAAAAAAGGCACCAACTCATGGGGATTTGCAGGAATACAAGGCCATGTGCCTCCATGCTTGGCTATCCTCTCCACACCTAGACAATCAGGGAACACTGAGCTAGGAATTGTCCTCTATGCCTCCATCAGAGGGCATTTCATGGCATGGAGGGCAATGAGGCAAAGTTAATATAGCCTCATTTTGCTATAGCTTAATGCTAGATTTCTCATAGGCCTTGTGGGAGGTGACCATGTGCATCCCCCTCAAACCCTCCTGTTTTCTCCCCAACTATAGATCCCAGAAAATGAAAGAAATTCCTGGATTCAGAAAAGTAAACAAAAATGCACTTAAGCGCTTTATAGTCGCCATTCCTTTATTTAACAACACCGAAATGCTACCTTTGGCTTCTTGGGATGTGACACACCACGTGTCATCTCTTAGTATCACTGGTCCTAGCTGAACTCTATCTAGGGAATAGTGCATGCCCAAAGCAATAGGGAAAGTTCTGGTGAACAGCTAAAATTATTTTCCTCTGCTGGCTGCCAAATGCATCTATATTTTTCCTGGTTTGTGCAGAGTAATGAACTTGCAAATAAGTAAATCCGACTTTACTGTAATTGTGTGTGTGTGTGTGTGTGTGTGTGTGTTGAGAGAGTAACAATGTGTGATGATGCTGAATCACTACTCAATTATAGCAACAGGTGGATTCAATTAAATCCCAGGGGCCATGGATCAGTGTTCACGTCACAATCCCAGTCAGTACCTAGCCCAAGCTAGGGATACTAATGATCCAACCAGCGGCCAAATTCAGTGATGAATCCTAGTCACGTGCCACCTGAGGCACATTGCACATATGCTAAGAAGAATTAAATCCCAACCAAGATAAAAGGAATTGAAGCTTCTCTTCAATTAAGAGGGTATGAAACTCTGGGATAAGGCAGTTCTTCAGGAAAAGCCTAAGAACATGCAATTTGGGGATAAAGAATAGTTTGAGATTTATGTTAGCGTTATCTGAATTACCAGAAAGGGGGTAAATTTGGACTATGCATACACTATATGTTTTATTAGCAGCAGGGTCGGAACTCCAGCTGCTTATATAAAATTGTGGCACAAAGGCTGAACTCAGTTTTAACATCTTTATACTCTTAGTATCAAAAATAAAACTAATTTATTTTGGAATTAAGCGTAAAGAAAGAAAAAAGTGTCTAAAATAACTTTTTGGCAGTCCTATTACTTGAAACACAAAAATGGTCAATTGTAGTACAAATTTAGGGTTGCCAACTTTCTAATTACTGGGAATTGAACCCCTGAGGCCTCCCCCCTGGCCCTTCCCCCACAGCCCTGCCCCCATCCTGCCCCTTCCTCCTGGCTCTGCCCCCACCCCTTCCCTCACAGCTCCGTCCCCACCCCTTTCCCCCAGGCCCTGCCCCTGCTCTGCCTATTACCCTCAAAGCCCCGCCCCAGTCACTTTCTCCTTTCCCCCACCACATCACTTGCTGGATTGTCTCCACCTCCTTCCCCGCCTCCCCCCCGCTGGGCTCCCTCTGCTCCAGGGCTGGGATGGGAGCGGCTGCAGCCTGACAAGAAGCCTACCTGCAGGTAGGAGGCAACCTGGATAAGCAAGGGCTGGTGTCTGGTCACTGCATCTGACCGGACACTGTCAAGTCCCCTTTTCTACCAGATTTTCCAATTGCAAACCAGGCACCCGGCAACCCTAAATGGCACCCAGACACAGAAGCCAAAAACTGGTCTGTTCGGGTAAAACCCAGACAGGTGGCAACCCTATGCATGTTTGAACTATGTTTAATATGTAAAAATAGAACCCAGCACTTTTGAGAAGCCTACTGACTTCAGCGCAGAACAGCTTGCAATATGGGTCATAGTTAGTTCCTGCTTCAAGTAAATTGTTTCCTCATTAATTTTACGGTAGCTATGAAAAAATTCTGAAGGTGCAAAATATAAAAAATGTAGCTATCAACAAAACATATCTTCAGCTATATGCAAATTGACATCTCTTTTCTTTAAAAAATGGTAAACTACCTAGGCCATAAAATCTGATAAAGAAAGTAACATTTTCTCAATCAAACAGGAAAAATTCTTAAGTGGCAGCAGCTCAGACTGGTGTGCTAGATATTCAGGCTGTATTTCACTTTAGTATTTAATTATAAAAAATTCGAATAGCAAGTTTATACTAAATACAGGCTGGGAAGGATTAGATTTTTATCTGTAAATGTCTATAAACGTTGATTTCACTGTTCACCCCCCAAAAACTGATGAAAAATATATCCACCAATAATAATTGGAATTTTCAGATAGGAAAAATAAGAAAAACAGTACTTGAGAACCTATTAGAGTGTGATCTAAGGATACTTTCTTTGTATATTTTGACATGATGATGACAAGTTGTGTTTTAATGGTTATAACACTTTAACTGTTTGAATCTCAATGATTATTGTAATTAAATAATTATCTGTCTTTCCCCATTATTTTTCACAACTGTGAAAATGTATATCCATAAAAATAAAAAAATTGCTTAAAACCCATAATTTTGTGCAACTGTGAAAATAAATAAAAGTATAAAAATACTTAAAACAAACATTATTATCCATCAAAATTATAAAAAACCCAAATTCTCCCAAGCCTAACTAAATATATTTGTCTCTGAAACTCGGCATCTTATTAAGTATACATAAATAAAAATGTGTACATAAAATATTTCCTGATTTAAACTGCAGATTGATATTTTGTATGTTTTACTGATGATAAAGTATAGTAATACCAAATTACTGTGGACAAATTGGAGAGAGTCCAGTGGAGGGCAACGAAAATTATTAGGGGGCTGGGGCACATGACTTACGAGGAGAGGCTGAGGGAACTGGGGTTATTTAGTCTGCAGAAGAGAAGAGTGGGAGGGGATTTGATAGCAGCTTTCAACTACCTTAAGGGGGGTTCCAAAGAGGATGGAGCTAGGCTGTTCTCAGTGGTGGCAGAAGACAGAATAAGAAGCAATGGTCTCAAGTTGCAGTGGGGGAGGTCTAGGTTGGATATTAGGAAACACTATTTCACTGGGGGGGGGGGGGGGGNAGTGGTGGCAGAAGACAGAATAAGAAGCAATGGTCTCAAGTTGCAGTGGGGGAGGTCTAGGTTGGATATTAGGAAACACTATTTCACTGGGGGGGGGTGGGGGGTGAAGCACTGGGTTACCTAGGGAGGTGGTGGAATCTCCATCCTTATTGGTTTTTAAGGCCTGGCTTGACAAAGCCTTGTCTGGGATGATTTAGTTGATGTTGGTCCTGCTTTGAGCAGGGGATTGGACTAGATGACCTCCTGAGGTCTCTTCCAACTCTAATATTCTATGATTCTATGAACACGTAGACAACCTTATTCTCCCTTTTCAGCCCAAGATATTTATTGGTTTTTCAATTTTAAAATGCATTCAGTGTAAAAGTATGAGGGGTGCATTTGAAGGAAGTGAGTAATACATATGTAGGTGGAATCTGTCTAGTCCCAGAACAGGACACAAATTTCCCACAATGGTGTTCAGAACCTAGAAGTGTCTTGGCCAAAATGGAACTGTTGACAGCTATAAGCTCCATGTACCTGGTATCCATGAGCCCATTGGGGGAGGGATAGCTCAGTGGTTTGAGCTAAACCCAGGGTTGTGAGTTCAATCCTTGAGGGGGCCACCTAGGGATCTGGGGCAAAAGTCAGTACTTGGTCCTGCTAGTGAAGGCAGGAGGCTGGACTTGGTCCTGCTAGTGAAGGCAGGGGGCTGGACTCAATGATCTGAACGGTATTTAGATGCCTAAAGATTCAGATAGGCACATAGTGGGATTTTCAAAAGCACTTAGTGGTCTTAGGCACTTTTGAAATTCCAACTAAATGCCTATCTGCATCTTTAAACACTAAACTACCTTTAACAATCTGTCTCCCAGTCATTTTGGAGATAGGAGGACACAAGAAAGTTAGGAGATTTTTGGGACACAATAACATTATAACTCCCTTCCCATTTTTTCCCAGTCTTCCCAGAAAGACTGTACACTGGGGATGAGATATGGTGTATGAAATTTCAGAGGGACTGGTTTCCTTTTTTAGGAAGTTGGGGGAAGAGAGTTGAAAATTGGGCTTGAAATAGAAAGCAAGCTTAAATCTGGAGCAGCAACCTATAATAATGTTAATTAGTTAATGCTGTGCAATGTAAAGCACTACGTGATAACTATTATTATTATTACAATCCTATATATGTACTGAGTGTTATTACCTTTATAGAGAAGGAAGGAAAAAAATTAGCCGTTGAATTGGTTTAACACCCGTGACCCTTGAAATTTCCTAAAATCCCTCATTCCTCTCATGTCTATTAACCATTTCACAGATCTTTCTATGTTACTAGGTAGCAAAATTAACACTCACATTTATTAATTTGAGACTAAAGTAATATACTGTTACAAATAAGATATGTTAAAGGGAGGTTGCTTCTGGCAGTGTCCTTCCTTTCAGATTAAATTTTAAACTGAGTGAAAGGATGTTAATTTACATTAAAAATTAAAGGTAGTTTTGTTCCATATGAGACTATTCTTTTAAAACATCATGGTCCAATTCTGTCCTCAGATACAGACAATCCAACTCTCAGTGACGTCAGTGGGAGCATACCTGTGTATCTGATTGTGCAACCCAAAACGAATATAGCTGACTGATTATTTTTTTTAAATATGCAAATTCAATTCTCTCTCTGATGGGATTAAACTTTGAGTTACATGGGGAAGACTGCACAAGGTGAAATGTACCCTAGTGCAGATGGCCTCTAGAAGGATTTAGGCACCCATAAGGGTCCTTAAAACTAACATAGGGTAGGAATGTTAAGGTGTGACAAAAATTTACACAGTGGAACACTCCAGACATTGATAGTACAATATTACACAGGTAATCTTTCTGTAGGGATGAACTGTTTGGAATAATTTTCTCAGGTCTCTGTGTGAAGCACAAATATGCATTCCTTTGACACTATTTATGTTAAAGTCCTTGTGGTTTACCATTACTTTTTCTTCTAGAAATTTACTTATTGTGACTAATAACGAAAAATCCAATTCTCCATTTATATTTGACTTCCATCTTTCTTAAAATATCTAGTTAATCATATGGTCAAAACACTCTGATTCTCAGATATTTTTGTGAGTGATCTTCTGTTTGTTTTTTGCAGGATTCCAATGCTAAGCTCCAAAGCCACACAGCTTTTCTATTTCAAACATTTTATTAAATTAAATTTACTATTACAGCTGGTGAGATCCCCTCACTGTGCAGTTCCTCCAGTACTAACTCTTCAGGAGATAGGGCTGCATTTGGGCCATAGAGGGCTATGTCTACCATTGGCATCTGCCCAGTGCCCCACACAACTAGCTGGAGTGCTAGGCTGAGGTCTTGGCCCCAAAAGCATTTCTTTTTGAAAAAGAGATATATTTGCAATATTTTGGATCCTGTATTAGCATTAAAATTTTAAACTACAGTATTCAGTTCTGATGTAATGCTATAATTCTATATGCAGGCTAAATATATAAAAATTTACTTTTATGTGTAAACTTAAATAGAAGAAAAAGAGAAACTGAAAATATACAAACCTGGCCATCTGAATCAAAAGCCAAGCAGGCAACTCCATGCGTATGCGCATCCTTAAGAACAGAAAGAGTCAGTACACTGTAGGAATCCCAGATGCAAATGTAAGGGTCCTTCCCAACCTGTCCTGTAGCAACTAGGGTTTTATCTGGGTGTACAGCCAGGCTAGAAGAGAATATAGTTCAAACCACACTTCATTCTCTAGTTCAGCACAACATTGTAGAGTAATCAAAGATGAAAACAAATATTGATTTTTTTCAGTTTTCAAAAATCCCAACTCCTTTAACATATCAGAACCTCGATAGCAACAATCTCTAGAGAAAAGTATTTCAAATTGTTTCCATCTTAATTTAGCTTGCTAAATTTAAACAGTATGTTCAGCTGAGACAGATTAAGACATTCAATACAGAGTACAATTCAGCACACAGTCAGATTTTAGCTAGTGTATTGTCAACAAAAATATAAACTATTGTATTTTAAATAGTTTTGTTTATCTGATAGACCTGTTTCTTTCATGGGCCTCTCTTTGTCTTTCCATGGTTTTAGAAATTAGTATGCAAATTTCAGTTCAAATTTAAAAAAAAGTAGGCCGGCAGCTGAGTAAAATATATTTTTCACAATTAATTTAAACTATAGGAAGGCCTTCATCATCATCATTATATATTTTTTAAAGAATCAAAACCTCAGAGGGGATGGGGAGTCAAACTACTACTTCTACCTCTGAGACAAGGAATTGCATGTGTTTATGGATATATTTTTAGTTACTACATCCTCAGGAAAGCTGAAATTTCCTGTACCTATATATTTTACCTTATTTTCTCTGATATTCAAGAAAAATTAACAACAGCCATATCAAACAGTACTTGTACTACCTCCTTTTTGTATATAGATAGAAATGTTTAAAAATATTATGCTGGGTTTTTAGTTATGTAACTCCCATTGGGGTTACAGAGAAATTGGTTTTGAACACTGCCCTTATGCATCTCTTTAAAAGTAAATATATTATAAAGTATGTCAAGCAACATCCTTACACTCTTTGTTATTTGGATATGCTTGTTACTGCAAAATAGTATAACCCAGGCCCCGCATACTCTGCTGCAAGGTAGACCTAAATTCACTGACCAGCCCCTCCCCCCCCCCGCCAAAAAAAAACAAAAAAAACCCAACCAACTTTGTTATTGCAGAGTTAAGGTTGCCTGGTAGTATATCATGCTCTTCCAGAATATCAAATTCAATCCAACAAAACTCAAACTTAGTAAAAACCAGGAAATGAAGAGTAAGTTTCATATCAAACTTTTGAAAACCAGGAAATACAGAATTGGGAGGAGGGATGTCAGACCCCCCACAGAGGGGCAGGCAGTCCTCTCCCCAATCTCTCCCCACCCTCCTGCCCAGATCTCAGCTGGCTTTCACTGAGAGTCCCTGGCATGACAAACTGCAAATTCAGAGGCAGCTTCAAATAAATATAAAAACGGAGTTTACTAAATGAGACACAAAAAATAATACAATCAGTACAGTAGCCCCTGTTTTGTTTATATTGTTAAGTTCAATTTTACAATAGTCTAGTATTTTAAATTTTTGTATTGGCAATGAATATTTATGTTGGAGTAGTCAGAGGAAACTAGAGATTTGAGAGCTAAGCATGGGCATGGTTGGGGAGACGGAGGCATTGCCCCTCCCCCCCCAAACTGCCAGCCTCTGGCGGGCACAAATTCCCCCCTCCACACACACACATGAAGTCCCATTGGCCCGACTGGAGCTGCCCCCCTAAATATAGAAGTCAAACTATGCCTATGGAGCTAAATAGGAAATATTTGGAGCTTTTGGCACTGAGGGAGGGGTGAGGTGGTTTAAGATTGTGGAATAAGCACATTAACTGGATGTCCGCTAAAATGATCAGCAGTGAAATAGGTAACTATTTGAACAGTTTCATCATTTGTTTTTAGAAATTACCCATTCAGATGAATGGGACAGTTACAGTGTTCTCAGAAGTATCATTTCAGGCTGACTGCAGATTCAGGAGACAACAGTGAATCAGTTTACACTCTGTTCATGTTTACTTTGCACCCATAAAAGTTATACATGGGGAAAAACACTTAGATTCTGTGGTAGGAGGTGAATTAGAAGGCTAATTATCTAGCTGGACCACATGGGCCCAAACTAGAACATCTTTCACTATGATTATTTTGTAACTAAATACATTGTTTGGAAGAGAATTACCCAAATTATTTGTTGCTGTCCATTAAAAAAATCAAAAGAATAGAGAATACTTTTGAGGAATAAGAGTATTGGAGAGCACGCTAGTTAGTGTGTTGCCCTATTCCTTTATGTGCCACCATTTTGTTTCTGTTCTAGGAATACAATAAAGAAGTAGCCAAGGCCGTAATCAGGGTGGGGTAAGTGGGGTAGCTGCCCAGGGTGCAAAGCCTTAGGGACAAAAAGATGGGGCCAGAGGCGCCCCCAACCCAGACAGGCTGGGTGGCCTGTTGAGGTGAGTCAGGGGTGGAGGTGGTGTTTCCTCTCTGAGCCCCGCCTGGCGTCGCCGGACCAAGCTACCTGGCATCGCCACTCTCCCCCCAGAATGTTCCTCCGCAACCCCTGGGGTGTGCGCCTCACAGTTTGAAAACCTCTATGGGGTGGTCACCTGCCCCACCCCCCATTATGAATAGTTACATGTTACCTCTGAATGGGGTGGAAAAATAACCCCCAAAATGGTATGGGGTGCTAATATGCTTGTTCGCTCTGTGCACTAAAATGGATCTGGGGGTAGCCACATTAGGACCTAACCCAGCTGAAATGAGCCTCCCCATTGCTGCTTGCTCAAAGGTTTCATAGGCTGCTCCCTTTGAGGGGAAAGTAGTCCCTGTCTAGAACATATTGAATGCAACATCATTTTCCCATAGCCACTCTCTCCCCAGGAATGCAGTGTATGTCTGAATAGTAGTTATATGGTTGTAAGTAACTTTTAAAGATGCTGGCACTGAATTGCATTTATGTCAGATTGAAAGAAAAGGGGAATCTGGCAGTTAAAGGGTATGTCTACACTTTGAACTGGTGATGCAATTCTCAGTTCAAGGAGACATACCTGCACTAAAACAGAGTGTAGCTGTGGTGGCACTAGCAATGGGAGGAGCTAGTCATCTGGAGTATGTGTCTAGGGCAGTGGTTTTTAACCTTTTTTCATTTGCAGACCCCTAAAAATTTCACATGGAGATGTGGACCCCTTTGGAAATCTTAGACATAGTCTGTGGATCAGCAGGGGTACACAGACCACAGGTTGAAAACCACTGGTCTAGGGTCTCAGACAGGATCATATTCAGAGCATCTAGCCCCTCCCGCTGCCATGGCTACACTGTTTCTAGTTCACTAGCTCAATCAGAGCTAATTCAGGTATGTCTCCTCGAGCTGGAAATTATATTCCCAGCTCAAAGTGTAGACATACCCTAAAGATTCACACATGCCCCTCTAAAATATAGCAACTATAACTTGAATAAACACTCACCCAGATTCCAGGATTCACCTACACACTAACTGGGTAGCTGGGCTAGAAGTTCTCTGCTCATCTGTGTCTACCTTCACTACATCCTGATGACAAAGTATTTCCTCTCCTAGTCATCTTTTTTCCTAAAGCATGTGTGTATACAGACGCTCCCCGACTTACGCAAGCATTCCATTCCGGAACGCCTTGCGTAAGTCGAATTTTGCATAAGTCGGGGACATATACCCAACAATTAAGTAAAAAAAAAGCTTACGGAACTTACGGAACTTTTTCCGTAAGTGCGGATTTGCGTAAGTCGGGTTTGTGTAACCCGGGGAGCGTCTGTATTATATTACAAACAGGTTAAATTCAAATGTTCATGGTTTAAGTATTAACCTTTCTTTCTAGTGATCCAAAGGATTTCTAGTATAAGAACATAAGAACAGCCATACTGGGTCAGACCAAAGGTCCATCTAGCCCGGTATCCTGTCCTCCGACAGTGGCCAATGCCAGGTGCCCCAGAGGGAATGAACAGGTAATCATCCATTCCCTGTTGCTCATTCCCAGCTTCTGACAAACAGAGGTTAGGGACACCATCCCTGCCCATCCTGGCTAATAACCATTGATGGACCTATCCTTCATGAATTTATCCAGTTCTTCTTTGAACCCTGTTATAGTCTTGGCCTTCACAACATCCTCTGGCAAAGAGCTCCAGGTTGACTGTATGTGGTGTGAAGAAATACTTCCTTTTGTTTGTTTTAAACCTGCTGCCTATTAATTTCATTTGGTGACCCCTAGTTCTTGTGTTATGAGAAGGAGTAAAAAACACTTCCTTATTTACTTTCTCCACACCAGTCATGATTTTATAGACCTCAATCATATCCCTTAGGCGTCTCTTTTCCAAGCTGAAAAGTTCCAGTCTTATTAATCTCTCTTCATACGGAAGCCGTTCCATACCCCTAATAATTTTTTTACCCTTTTCTGAACCTTTTCCAATTCCAATATATCTTTTTGAGATGGAGCGACCACATCTGCATGCAGTATTCAAGATGTGGGCATACCATAGATTTATATAGAGGCAATATGATATTTTCTGTCTTATTATCTATCCCTTTTTTAATGATTCCCAACAGTCTGTTCACCTTTTTGACTGCCGTTGCAGTGACATATACCCAGTCAATATGGGGATAGTTGAAATCTGCCATTATTATTATTATTAAGTTTTTTATTTTAATAGCCTCTCTAATCTCCCTAGGCATTTCACAGTCACTATCACCATCCTGGTCAGGTGGTCAGTAATATATCCCTACTGCTATATTCTTTTTCTTAGAGTATAGAATTACACCTCTACTCCAATATAACGCGACCCGATATAACACGAATTCGTATATAATGCTGTAAAGCAGCTGTGACGGGTTGGTTCACAGAAACCCCCTTGGGAGCTGCCAGCTGATGTGCAAAGGNGCCCGGGGGGGGGGGGCTGCGTGCTCCGGCGGAGCAAAACAAGTTCGATATAACGCGGTTTCACCTATAACGCGGTAAGATTTTTTGGCTCCCCAGGACAGCGTTATATCGGGGTAGAGGTGTACTATCCATAGGGATTCTATGGTACAGTTTGGTTCATTTAAGCTGTTTACTTCATTTGATTCTACGCTTTCTTTCACATATAGTGCCACTCCCCGACCAGCACGACCTGTTCTGTGCTTCCGATATATTTCATACCCTGGTATTACTGTGTCCAATTGATTATCCTCATTCCACCAGGTTTCTGTCAGGGGCAGCTCTGTTTTTTGCCACCCCAAGCACGGCAGTCAGGCGGCTTTCCCTGCAGGCAGTCCGCTGGTCATGCTGATTTGGCGGCATGGCTGCGGGAGGTCCGCCGGTGCCGCGCCTTCGGCGTCCCCGCCGCCAAATCCGCAGAACCGGCGGACCTCCCTCAGGCATGCCGCCCTCACGACCAACGCGGCTTGCCGCCCCAGGCACGCGCTTGCTGCGCTGGTGCCTGTAGCCACCCCTGGTTATCCTCATTTAATACAAAGCACTCTAGTTCACCCATCTTATTATTTAAACTTCTAGCATTGGTATATAAGCACTTTAAAAACTTGTCACCCTTAGCTGTCTGCCATTACATGATGTGATTGAATGGGACTTTTTTTCATTTGACTGTTTCTCATCAGATCCTACCTGTATTTTATTATCTTCCATCCTCTCCTCCTTACTAGGACATAGAGAATCTCCATTAATAGATCCTCCCCTAAGGGATATCTCTGTCCGAACCACAAGCTCCTCTCTACCTGTCAGCTTTCCACCAGCCCTTAGTTTAAAAACTGTTCTATGACCTTTTTAATTTTAAGTGCCAGCAATCTGGTTCCATTTTGGATTAGGTGGAGCCCATCCTTCCTGTATAGGCACCCCTTTTCCCAAAAGTTTCCCCAGTTCCTAACAAATCTAAACCCCTCCTCTCTACACCATCATCTCATCCACGCATTGAGACCCTGCAGTTCTGCCTGTCTAACTGGCCCTGCGCATGGAACTGGAAGCATTTCAGAGAATGCTACCATGGAGGTCCTGGACTTCAATCTCTTACCTAGCAGACTAAATTTGGCCTCCAGGACCTCTCTCCTATCCTTCCCTATATCATTGGTACCTACATGTACCACGACCACCAGCTCCTCCCCAGCACTACACATAAGTCTATCTCAGATGCCTCAAGAGATCTGCAACCTTTGCACCACACAGGCAAGTCACCATGCATTCTCCCGGTCATCGCAAACCCAGCTATCTATATTTCTAATAATCAAATCGCCCATTACTAATACCTGTCTCTTCCTAATAACTGGAGTTCCCTCCCTCAGAGAGGTATCTTCAG
The DNA here is from genome assembly GCA_003942145.1 of Platysternon megacephalum. Taxonomy (NCBI): domain Eukaryota; kingdom Metazoa; phylum Chordata; order Testudines; family Platysternidae; genus Platysternon; species Platysternon megacephalum. The sequence continues at coordinate 608,964 of QXTE01000133.1, forward strand.
TGCGAGAGGATACCACAACATCATCTGGAAGGACGGTCCCAACTATGGGATCATTTCCCTCTGCTCCAGTTGGATGTTCTCCTTCCCTGAGACTTTCATCCTCCTCAACAGCACAGAGGCTGTCAGACCAGGGGTGGGACCGTTCTACTGTGTCCTGGAAAGTCTCATCTATGTACCTCTCTGTCTCCCTTAGCTCCTCCAGCTCAGCCACCCTGGTCTCCAAAGCCCGTACATGATCTCTGAGGGCCAGGAGCTTCTTGCACCGAATGCACACATACACCACCTGCCCATAGGGCAGGTAATCATACATGCTGCATTGGGTGCGATAAACTGGATAGCCCCCACTCTGTTGCTGGACTTCTGCTTGCATTATCTTTTTCCTGCAGCTGGTTCCTTTGTTGAGGTTTTGTTTTTATCAGGAGGTGTTTTTGGCTTTAAGTTTAAAGAATGTTAAGAGTATCTAGCCCCCTACTCTCCCACTCCACCTGTAAACTCCCTTGCAAAACTCCCCTGTTAGCCGCTCCTGGTCGCTAGCTCCTCTGGTTGCTTAGGAGCGGGCTTTTTAAAGCCCTGGTCTTCTTGGGTAGCCCCATCCCCTGGTTAAGGGTTGATGGGTGCTAAAGGGCTTAGGGATCAAAGCTTGTCAAGAAGCTCTCAGCTTTCAGCCTTGCCTAGCAGGCCGCTAGGCTCAGCACACACATGGTCGGCATATGGTCTCCCAAACAAACAGACCACACGGTATGTTTCAGTCAAGCACACCACAAACACACACACTACAGACAACAAACGTACCCCAAGGGTCACATAATTGCTCCTCCTTCACCTGGAGAACGCCCTCGAAAAACTCCCCTGTTAGCCGTCCCTGTTTGCTAGCTTGAACACTTCTCCCCTCAGCCCCACAAACACTGAAGATGATAAACATCCTCTAACCAATCCACTGTATTCTCCCCTCCCAAATCCATATTAATCTCTGCTTCCATTTCAGAATGTTGGCAACACTTTGGTCATACGTCAAATATCTTCCAGAACTGTGCAGTAGTGCAATTTTTAAAATTTGGCTTGTCATTCAGAGCACATTTTTTTATTATACAAGCAAGACAAAAAGGCTCCTCTGGCAAACTTTAACCCTGGTTTTTGCAAGACAGCAATGTATGCTATTGGTAGTGGCACAATACCAGAATCTTGTTTTAACACTAATCCTGAACTACAGTCAAGATAGAGCTCTTCAAGGGTTGGAGGCTGTGTTACAGAAACCAAAGCCTTCAGAAACCTAACTCAGAGATATTGATAACAAAAACTGTTTTAACACTAATACAATGACTACCTTGTAGTGTAACTGAGGAAACAAATCAGAAATATGCAGGAAAATATGCACTACAGATGGAATAAAAACAAATTTCCTATAAATAATTGTCATTCAACAGATGGCTTATGGCAGCTGTACACTGATTCCATCACAGGCATGTATAACAGTAGTTATTAAAAAGAATTCCTCATACTTTAGGAAGATTTTTATATAAATTGTATTATTTTCCATATCAGCATAAACAACTAGAAAAATATAAAAAGTCAATTATCTAATACAATACCTAATAACATCTATTTTGCAAAAATTAATAAACAAATGTTCCTAACTGTGCGGGCTTGACTGCTAGAGAATTATTTTCCTATGAATTCAAGAAAAAGCAACCATTTTCTTTTTACAAGTAAAACTTTCCTTCAATATTTTTCTAGATTTTGTGAATCCAACATAATGCTATAAAAGAGAAAGTTACTCATTTTGTGCAGTAACTGAGGTTCTTCAAGACGGTTGTCCCTGTGGGTGCTCCACTTTAGGTGTCCATGTGCCCTGCGCTTTTAATCAGAGATTTGTAGTAGCAGTGCCTGGTTGGGTTGCTCATGTGCCGTTGCCGTCTCGTGCCGCCTCAGGCAGTTACATAGTGCTGCATAACCAACCGTCCCTTGATTCCTTCTCTACCGCAGATAATCTATTGTGAAACTCTGAAGTAGAGGGGAGGAAGGAGGGTAGTGGAGCACCCACAGTGACAACCATCCTGAAGAACCTCAGTTACTGCACAAGGTGAATAACTTTCTCTTCTTCTTTGAGAAGCATCCCTGTGGGTGCTCTTCTTTAGGTGACTGTCAAGCAGTGCCCCTCAGTGGAAGGAAGGGGCTTTGGACTTGCATTCATGATGGTTGATAAAACCATGAGTCCAAATAGAGCGTCAGATAATAACTGTTGCTCTGTAGCATAATGCTGATGTGATTGCAGAGCCATTGGCCATTATCTTTGAAAACTTGTGGCAATTGGGGGAGGTCCTGGACGATTGGAAAAGGGCACATATAGTGCCCATCTTTAAAAAAGAGAAGAAGGAGAATCCGGGGAAGTACAGCCTCACCTCAGTCCCTGGAAAAATCATGGAACAGGTCCTCAAGGAATCCATTTTGAAGCACTTGGAGGAGAGGAAGGTGATCAGGAACAGTCAACATGGATTCACAAGGGCAAGTCATGCCTGACCAACCTGATTGCCTTCTATGATGAGATAACTGGCTCTTTGGATACGGGGAAAGCAGTGGATGTGATAAATCTTGACTTTAGCAAAGCTTTTGATTCGGTCTCCCACAGTATTCTTGCCAGCAAGTTAAAAAAGTATGGATTGGATGAATGGACTATAAGGTGGATAGAAAGCTGGCTAGATCGTCAGTTTTAATGGGTAGTGATCAATGGCTCGATGTCTAGTTGGCAGCCAGTATCAAGTGGAGTGCCCCAGGAGTCGGTCCTGGGGCCGGTTTTCTTCAACGTCTTCATTAATGATCTGGATGATGGGATGGATTGCACCCTCAGCAAGTTTGCAGATGACACTAAGCTGGGGGGAGAGGTAGATACGCTGGAGGGTAGGGATAGGGTCCAGAGTGACCTTGACAAATTGGAGGATTGGGCCAAAAGAAATCTGATGAGGTTCAACAAAGACAAGTGCAGAATCCTGCACTTAGGATGGAAGAATCCCATGCACTGCTACAGGCTGGGGACCAACTGGCTAAGCGGCAGTTCTCCAGACAAGGACCTGGGGATTACAATGGACGAGAAGCTGGATATGAGTCAACAGTGTGCCCTTGTTGCCAAGAAGGCCAACGGCATATTGGGCTGCACTAACAGGAGCACTGCCAGCAGATCGAGGGAAGTGATTATTCCCTCTATTCGGCACTGGTGAGGCCACATCTGCAGTATTACATCCAGTTTTGGGCCCCCCACTGCAGAAATGATGTGGACATTTTGGAGAGAATCCAGCGGAGGGCAACGGAAATTATTAGGGGTCTGGGGCACATGGCTTACAAAGAGAGGCTGAGGGAACTGGCCTTATTTAGTCTGCAGAAGAGAAGAGTGAGGGGGGATTTGATAGCAGCTTTCAACTACCTGCAGGGGGGTTCCAAAGAGGATGGAGCTAGGCTGTTCTCAGTGGTGACAGATGACAGAACAAGAAGCAATGATCTCAAGTTGCAGTGGGGGAGGTCTAGGTTGGATATTAGGAAACACTATTTTACTAGGAGGGTGGTGAAGCACTGGAATGGGTTACCTACGGAGGTGGTGGAATCTCCATCCTTAGAGGTTTTTAAGGCCCGGCTTGACAAACCCTGGCTGGGATGATTTAGTTGGTGTTGGTCCTGCTTTGAGCAGGGGATTGGACTAGATGACCTCCTGAGGTCTCTTCCAACCCCAATCCTCTATGACTCTATGTCTAAGTTGCTGCTCTAGGCTATGGATGTTGAAAGTGCTCTGGTAAAGTTTGTGCAGGCTCCCATTGGGGCTTATAACTGATGTTTTTTATAACAAAAGTGGATGCACTCCGATATCCATTTGGATAGTCTCTGTTTTGAGACTACCCTTTTGATCATTCTGTTATCGAGACGAATAGTTTCAATGATTTTCTAAATGTTTTTTTTCTTTCAAAGTAGAAAGCTAATGCTCTTTGCACATCCAGGACATGGAGTCGTGCCTCTCTTTTGTCTGCATGCGGCTTTGAAAAAAACGCAGGTAAGTAAATGGGTTGGTTTAAAGGAAAAGGGGAGGCCACTTTGGGAAGGAATTTGGGGTGTGGTCTTAAGCTAACTTTATTTTTAAAGAAAGTTGTGTATGGAGAGTGTGCCATTAAGGCATCTAGTTCTCCAGCACATCTAGCCAATGTACTGGCTATGAGGAAAGCCACCTTCATAGATAGAGGGAGTAATGAACACATGGCCAGTGGTTCAAATGGGGTTTCCATAAGTCCACGTAAAACCAGGTTGAGGTCCCACATAAGAGGTCCTTATTTTGGGGTAAGTGTTCTTAATGCCCTTGAGGAAGCGTTTGGTTGTTGGGTGGGTGAATATGATGACCCCATCCACCTTATCATGGAAAGCCATGAGAGCTGCAAGGTGTATCTTGATGGAGCTTGTGGAGAGTCCCAATTATTTTAGTTCTAATATGTAATCTACGGCTGTCAAGCAATTAAAAAAATTAATCATGATAAATCGCGCAATTAATTGCACTATTAAACAATAATAAAATATCACTTATTTAAATACTTTTGGATATTTTCTACATTTTCAAATAGATTAATTTCAATTACAACACATAATTCAAAGTGTACAGTGCTCACTTTATATTATTATTTTTATTACAAATATTTGCACTATAAAAAACAAAAGAAATAGTATTCTTCAATTCACCTAATACAAGTACTGTAGTGCAATATCAACTTCATGAAAGTTGAACTTACAAATGTAGAATTATGTACAAAAAATAACTGCACTCAAAAATAAAACAATGTAAAACTTTAGAGCCTACAAGTCCACTCAGTCCTACTTCTTGTTCAGCCAATCGCTCAAAGAAGCTTGTTTACATTTGCAGGCAATAATGCTGCCCGCTTCTTGTTTACAATGTCACGTGAAAATAAGAACATGCGTTCACATGGGACTGGTGTAGCTGGCATCACAAGATATTTATGTGCCAGATGCACTAACGATTCATATGTCCCTTCATGCTTCAACCACCATTCCAGAGGACATGTGTCCATGCCAATGACGGGTTCTGCTCAATAACGATTCAAAGTGCTGTGGACTGACGCATGTTAATTTTCATCATCTGAGTCAGATGCCACCAGGTTGATTTTCTTTTTTGATGGTTCGGGTTCTGAAGATGAGTGGTATCCTGTTTGGTGGAATGGTCCAGGTTTGGGTGAGGAGTGATGGGGTGCATATATCTCCCCTTCATCCTCATCCTCATGATCACTGGAGAGAGGGGGAGCCGATCTAAATGGAGTGGTCAAGCGCCTCGGTACTGATCAAGTTGGAGTGCCGTTGGTACCAAGGAGTGGAGATTCCAGTGTTGAAGAGACCAGTAGCTCTGTATGCCTAAAGAATTGGTGCAGTACTGGGAACGACGGTACCGATGTTGGCGTTGCTGCCGGTACCGACCTGTGAGTTGTAGCTGCCGGTGCCGAGGGTCTTGTGCTATGCAGCTTAGGTGCCGCTTGTGTAACACCGTTGCAAAAAAAGCAAACATCATTCTGGGATGTATTGGCAGGAGTGTTGTAAGCAAGACATGAGAAGTAATTCTTCCGCTCTACTCCGCTCTGATTAGGCCTCAACTGGAGTATCATGTCCAGTTCTGGGTGCCACATTTCAGGAAGGATGTGGACAAATGGGAGAGAGTCCAGAGAAGAGCAACAAAAATAATTAAAGGTCTAGAAAACATGACCTATGAGGGAAGATTGAAAAAATTGGGTTTGCTTAATCTGGAGAAGAGACGACTGAGAGGGGACATGATAACAGTTTTCAAGTATGTAAAGGTTGTTACAAGGAGGAGGAAGAAAATTTGTTTTTCTTAAACTCTGAGGTTAGGACAAAAAGCAATGGGCTAAAATTGCAGCAAGGGAGGTTTAGGTTGGACATTAGGAAAAACTTCCTAACTGTCAGGGTGGTTATGCACTGGAATAAATTGCCTAGGGAGGTTGTGGAATCTCCATCATTGGAGATTTTTAAGAGCAGGTTAGGCAAACACCTGACAGGAATGGTCTAGATAATTAGAATCATAGAATATCAGGGTTGGAAGGGACCTCAGGAGGTCATCTAGTCCAACCCCCTGTTAAAAGCTGGACCAATCCCCAGACAGATTTTTGCCCCAGATCCCTAAATAGCCCCCTCAAGGATTGAACTCACAACCCTAGGTTTAGCAGGCCGATGCTCAAACCACAGAGCTATCCCTCCCCCCAAATAATTAACCCTGCCATGAGTGCAGGGGACTGGACTAGATGACCTCTCAAGGTCCCTTCCAGTTCTATGATTCTATGAGTGCTGAGTGTCCCTTCTGCTTCATGGGTACTGAGGCAGAGGATTTTACTTTGCCCTTTGAGCCTTCGGCAGGGCTAGCCTGCTTAGGGTCTTTTGCTCTCTGGGTACTTGCAGTACCAGACGGTCCCGGTGTCTCAGAGTACAACGTACCAGGTGCCAACGATACCGATGTAGTCTTGGCAGCAGGGGAGCACTTTTTCTTAGCTGCTTCCTGCGGAGGTGAAATCTCAGCCCATTTTTTGTAGCCTTCTTGGGCAAAGGCCCTTTAGTAGGAGCTATTGCGACAGAACCTTTGTCAGAGGCTGCTGATGGCGACTGTTGGCCAGGGCGGGTCCTTGACTCGGGGTCTGAGGCTGGTCACAGAGATTTTTCCATCATAGAAACTTAAATTGGAGATCCCTCGCTTTCCTTGTTCTGGCCTTTAGATTATGGCAATCTAGCATCACTGTGGGATATGTGTCTCACCAAGACAGCAGACACACTGTGCGCGTCCGTCAGAAACAGGGATTGACAGCCTGCATGTCAGGCACCGTTTGAATCCCAGAAAGCCAGGCATACCGAATAGTTTTCTGTCCCAAAATGAGAGGGGGGGAAACAGTAAAACTCTAGACAAACTGAAACTTATTTTCCTAATAAGGGATATAAGGATAGAAGAAAAAAATATATTTTTTTTTAAGAAAATAAGGTAAGTAGGAAGGGTAAGAATAACTACTAACTGCTAACTAAACTATTTACCATAAAGGAATCTTATACTAAATGTAGATAAGAGGAGTTGCTAAGTGCTCTGACTCAAGCCAAAGGCAGTAGAGAAGGAACTGAGGGACGGTTGGTCGCTCAGTGCTATGTAACCGCCTGAGACAGCGACAGTGCATGTGCGACCCAAGCAGGCACTACTACTAAAAATCTTCAAATACAAGCACAGGGCACATGGACACCTAAAGTGGAGCACCCAAAGGGATACTCCTCGAAGAAGAATTTTTTCTTATGATTTTAGACACAATATCTAGCTACAGCCAATAACTGGAATTTTAATTCTGTGTATTTCAAATATTGTTGATTTTATTTTAAAATCTTGAGCATTTTCAAAAATAACCTAAAGTTTTAGACTCTTAAATAAGTAGCCTGATATTTCCAATGTTCTGATAATCCAGCGTCTCCCATTGGGAACTGCTAGGTGATCTACAATTTGAAAATCTAGACAGAAATATTATTTAAGTACTTTGGGCCCTGGTGCTACATAAAGTTATGAACATGCTTAACTTTAAGCACATAAGCAGTGTTATTGACATCAATGGTATTACTTACATGATTAAAGTTAAGCATGTGTTTAAGAGTTTGCAGAATCAGTGTGACAGATTTATGTTACCAATCTGCCTGGGGCGTCAGGCCTTCGCCATCTCATCAGGACCTATATATGGATTTAGAACCCTAAAGTTAAGGCTCCAATTTTAAAAAAAAGTTATTTTTTCTGAGGACAAAGATCTCTACAAGTTCAGTTCAACTTCCCATATTTGGCTGGGGGCAGGAAACAAGAGATGTCCATGTCGTCCCTATTTTATCTGAGAAAAATATAATTAAGTTATAATATTTGTTCAAAACTAGGAGGGTAAAGACAGGCCATGGTAAAGATTTACCAAACAAGATAATCAGTCTTGTTGCTAGTGGTAGTGCAATTTGGTCATAACTTTATAAGGGCCTGAAGTGGATCACCAAGCCAAACACCTCCTTAGAGAAGTTTGGGTTCCAAATCTAAACATTTTGACTCAAGCTCTTGCTCGTTCCAGTCTTGACAGTGACATTTTAAAATGTGTACGAATTACTACACAAAACCAGGAAAACTACTTTAGAGACAGGAAATGATTATTTGCCTTCCCTTAAACTGCAAGAATCATTTTAGAAAGAAAATATACTTTTGGAGATGGATATTATTGCAATAGAAATTGTGTTGGTAGAATAAGTGTTTACCATCTGGCAAGGCCACCAGACCAGATGGATTCACTAATGAGTTTTATAAAAATGTTTAATCGGGCTCTACTGGAACACATGATTGGCACATATAATTATTCTACTTTAACAGGGATCCTGCTGTGGATGCTAAAATAATGAGCATTGCTATTTAAAAAAAAGAAAAAGGCATAGTCCCAAAAGTCTGTGCTTCGTTATAGATCGTTTTCATTAATAAATTCTTGGTCAAGGCCTTGCCTGTTCATCAGTTACCATATAAATCAAATCCCCCACAACCAGACTGTAAGGAACTGTAACTAGGGGGAAAAGGTGTACAGCAACAGGTTAGTAACTGTACAGAATGCATGTATTCTTATTGTCTGAAACAATTCTATCAATACCAATGGATGTTTAGTGCAGCACAATATTTATCATTAGCACAATATTTGTAGCATTCCCAGGGCTTCAGATAGGAAATACTGTAAAAACCCCTATAAATGTAATATCAGTATTAAATATCCAGCTTTTAAATGGAGCAACTGTATCTGTTTCTAAACTTCACTTTTATGAATAGTCTGGTGTTTTATTAAATGAAGTTTTTAAACGGAGAACTAGTGAACAACTCTCAGTTTTTAGAAACATTAATTAAAAACAACAGAATCTAAATAATTTAATATTTTATATATTCGAGAGAAAGTCAGTAAGTTTGCCTTATGAATTCCACAAATAAGGAAGAAACAATAATCCTTAGGCAAAATTGTAGTGCATTAAAGTTATCTTTTAATTATCTTTCTCTATGTAGTCCCACTGTAATTTTTTTACACTAACAAAAATTGCCACATGCCCAAAATTTAATTTTGTTTAAAAAGACATCCAAAGAAAACAGAAAAAGAAATTATCTTATGGAGTTATAAGATATCTCTCACTCTAAATTAGACATAGGTCAGTAACAGACTCTTTTATCCCACTCTCACTCCTAACAAAACCTCACTTCTTATTAAAAGGGAGCTACTCCTTCAATCCATATTCATTTAAATTCACTGATAAATTTAAAAAAAAACTTTGACAGGCAGATTGAAAATTAAATGTGGTCATGCTGCTACAGATTTCTGCAAAGGTGCACTATTCATAACTAATACAATGAAAGAAACTCATCTAACATTGCCAGAAAACAACACAGCCTGGGGTTCTTCTGATGTATTATGTTAATAGATATTAAAACCGCCACAATTCTTTTTATTTCTTATACACAAACAGGATTTTGGCTAAACTAAAGTGTGATGTATCTATACAATGTAATCCTCTGTACCTATCAAAATAATGTGCTTTGTTTTGTATTGAACTAGTGTGTGACCAAATGAAGGAATGTGTATAATCTTTTAATTCCATTAATCTAATCCAGAGGTCCAGGGTTGGACTCCTGGAAACTAACAAAGGATGATTTTACTACAGATATGTGTTATAATAAATAAGACTGGGTAACTGTAAGGGGTACTTTTGATCCAATTAAGTTCTGGGATTGCAGGTTTTTTCTGTGATGTATGAAATGATGACCCATTGAAAGATATTAGGACTTGCCTGTTACCACAGCTGTTAGTAATACCATATATACTCGTTCATAAGCCGAATTTTTTTAGTAAAAAAGGGAAGCATCAGAGAAGGGGGTCGGTTTATGAACGGGTATAGAGAGGGAGAGGTGGGACACAGCCCCTCCCCCCAACAGAGGGAGCAAGGAGAGGCAGCACAGCCAGCAGAGCCAGAAGGGAAGTGGCGGGGCCAGAGTCTCTCCGCTTCTGGCCAGGCTGCTCTCCCCCGAGCCTCCGAAGCAGCTGCAGCTCCGAGGCTGGCAGGCTGCAGCCGTGCCGCTCGGCTCCGCCCCCCAGAGCAGGCTGTGGCCACGCTGCCCAGCCTGCCGGAGCACGCTGCGGCCGTGCCGCCCGGCCCAGCCTGCTGGAACACGCTGCGACTGTGCTGCCCGGTCTGGCCCGCCGGAGCAGGCTGCAGCCGCAGTGCCCAGCCTGCCGGAGCAGCTCTGGCCAGGCCAGAGACATCCTCCCCTGGCCCTCCCCAGATAAGGTGGGAAGGGATGGGATGGGGAGAGTATGGGGGTCCCGGGCTAGGGATGGGGTCATGTGGGGGGTGGTCACAGGGGTTACTCTCCTGACCCCCAGCTTCTCCCCCCAAAAAAATTTCCCCACCAGTTGCTGTCCCGGCCCGTCAGGGTAAGCAGCTGGCGCTCGAGGTAAACAAACCATCTTGGCCCACCAGCGGCTTATCCTCATGGCCCGGGAGCCAAAGTTTGCTGATCCCTGAATTATAGGGTTGGCTTATGAACAGGTCATAAAAATTGTCCTTTTTATTTATCCATCTTGGGGGGGGGTCAGCTTATAAACGAACCGGCTTATGATCGAGTATATACGGAAATTGAATTAGAAATCCCTTTAGTTTATCAATCATGTAAACTGAGATGCCCCTCTACCTCGGTATAACGCTGTCCTCGGGAACCAAAAAATCTTACCGTGTTATAAGTGAAACCGCGTTATATCAAACTTGCTTTGATCCACCGGAGTGTGCAGCCCCTCACCCCCCCCCCCCGGGAGCACTGCTTTACCGCGTTATATCCGAATTCGTGTTATATCGGGTAGCGTTATATCAAGGTAGAGGTGTATTGTAAAAGAAATTCCATAAGTAGTGAGCTAAATGGGGAGATCTAAAACAGATCACAGTGGGATTAACTGTTGAAAAGTAACTTTTCTCTCCCCACAAAGGAATTTCTTTGTCTCACACCCTATAAAAAGGAAAGAGTTTTGGGGAATTAGGTTGGGAGTTAACAAGCTGCCATAATTTCACCAGGTACAGATGAGGGAAACAAGATGCCATCTCTTCACCATTGAAAGAGGGTGGAAAAGTATACTTTCTTTCTGTATTAATCTTTGACTAAATCTCTGATTATATAATTCCTATTGGGTCAATTACTTGACAGCTTGCATTATTATTATTAAATTCAAACACACACCAATTACCTCAGCACTGTAGTGAATGGAGGTGGAGACTTCCTTGCTCCAAGGCTACGCCTGTTAAACTTGGATAAGCTACATCAGTCAAAGTCAGGGTTGCCAGGTGACCAGTTTTCGACCAGAACGCCTGGTTAAAAAAAGGTATCCCGGTGGTTGCGGTCAGCACCACTGACCGGGCTGTTAAAAGTCCAGTTGGTGTCACAGCGGGGCTAAGGCAGGCTCTCTGCCTGCCATGGCTCCACACAGCTCCCGGAAGTGGCTGGCATGTCCGTGCTGCCCCTAGGTGCAGGGGTGGCCAGGGAGGTTCTGTGCGCTGCCCCCGCCCCAAGCGCTGGCTCCACATCTCCCATTGGCTGGGAACTATGGGCAATGGAAGCTGCAGTGGTAGTGCCTGTGAACGGGGACAGCGCGGAGAGCCACCTGGCTGCGCCTCCACCTAGGAGCCAGAGGGAAATGCTGGCCACTTCCAGGAGCCGTTTGAGGTAAGCGCTGCCTGGAGCCTGCACCTCAGCCCCTGCCCTAGCCCTGAGCCCCCTCTCGCACCCAAACTCCCTCCCAGAGCCCACACCCTGCACCCTCTCCCACATCCCAATCCCTTGCCTGAGCCTTGAGCCCCTTTCCGCACCCAAACTCCTTCCCAGAGCCTGCACCCCCTCCCGCACTCCAAACTCTTCAGCTCCAGCCCGGAGCCCCCTCCTGCACACCAGCCCTCCCAGCCCCACACCAGAGCCCCCTCTGCACCTCAACCCCCTGCCCCAGCCCGGAGCTTCCTCCCACACTCCACACTCCAAAATGAGCGAGTAAGCGAGGGTGGGGGAGAGCAAGCGATGGAAGGAGGAGGATGGAGTGAGTAGGGGTGGGGCCTTGGAGAAGGGGCGGGGCAGGGGCAGGGCCTCGGTGCAGGGCAGAGGTGGGGCAAGGGTGTTCAGTTTTCTGCAATCAGAAAGTTGGCAACTGTTGTCCAAGTCACTCTTTACACCAGTAAGTGCATATACAGTAGGGGTTTGCATTGATGCAACACCACTGCAGTTACATTGGTGTAGGCACACCAGTGACTAAAATCCGAGTGTAGGCATGCCCTTAAACTTTCCTGCTTTCATGTGCAAACCTTTAAGTGGCATGCCTGATTATCTTCCCCTGAGTAAATATGTTTCATTTAAATTGTGTCTTTCATCCAGCTTTATAAACATTGATTAAGCCTCAACACCTCTGTGATGTTGGTAACAGGGGAATTTTACAGACAGGGAAACTGAAATACAGAGGGAGTGTCCTGACTGATTTCATATATGAAAGGCTTGTATATATGAGTTTTTTTATCCATTTAATTATATTGTTTAGAAACTGTTATAGTTAATTGGAACAACTGGTATATGTGCATTCACACCAGAAACTGTACCACTTTCATTATATTGGTTTCTAAAACTGATATATAGTTAAAAATCATAGAATCATAGAATATTAGGGTTGGAAGAGACCTCAGGAGGTCATCTAGTCCAATCTCCTGCTCAAAGCAGGACCAACACCAACTAAATCATCCCAGCCAAGGCTTTGTCAAGCTGGGCCTTAAAAACCTCTAAGGATGGAGATTCCACAACCTCCCTAGGTAACCCATTCCAGTGCTTCACCAGCCTCCTAGTGAAATAGTTTTTCCTAATATCCAACCTCGACCTCCCCCACTGCAACTTGAGACCATTGCTTCTTGTTTTGTCATCTGCCACCACTGAGAACAGCCTAGCTCCATCCTCTTTGGAACCCCCCTGCAGGTAATTGAAGGCTGCTATCAAATCCCCCCTCACTCTTCTCTTCTACAGACTAAATAACCCCAGTTTGGTCAACCTCCCCTCGTAAGTCATGTGTCCCAGCCCCCTAATCATTTTCGTTGCCCACCGCTGGACTCTCTCCAATTTGTCCACATCCATTTCTGTAGTGGGGGGACAAAACTGGACGCAATACTCCAGGTGTGGCCTCACCTGTGCCGAATAGAGGGGAATAATCACTTCCCTCGATCTGCTGGCAATGTTCCTACTAATACAGCCAAATATGCCGTTGGCCTTCTTGGCAACAAGGGCACACTGCTGACTCATATCCAGCTTCTTGTCCATTGTAATCCCCAGGTCCTTTTCTGGAGAACTGCTGCTTAGCCAGTCAGTCCCCAGCCTGTAGCGGTGCATGGGATTCTTCCTTCCTAAGTGTAGGACTCTGCACTTGTCCTTGTTGAACCTCATCAGATTTCTTTTGGCCCAATCCTCCAATTTGTCTAGGTCACTCTGGACCCTATCCCTACCCTCCAGTGTATGTACCTCTCCCCCCATCTTAGTGTCATCTGCGAACTTGCTGAGGGTGCAATTAATCCCATCATCCAGATCATTAATAAAGATGTTGAACAAAACCGGCACAAGGACTGATCCCTGGGGCACTCCACTTGAGATCCCTGGGGCTGCCAACTAGACATCGAGCCATTGATCATTACCCGTTGAGCCCAACAATCTAGCCAACTTTCTATCCACCTTATAGTCCATTCATCCAATCCATACTTTTTTAACTTGCTGGCAAGAATACTGTGGGAGACCATATCAAAAGCTTTGCTAAAGTCAAGATAAAGATATATCACATCCACCGCTTTCCCCATATCCACAGAGCCAGTTATCTCATCATAGAAGGCAATCAGGTTGGTCAGGCATGACTTGCCCTTGGTGAATTCATGTTGACTGTTCCTGATCACCTTCCTCTCCTCCAAGTGCTTCAAAATTGCTTCCTTGAGGACCTGCTCCATGATTTTGCCGGGGACTGAAGTGAGTCTGTAGTTCCCCGGGTTCTCTTTCTTCCCTTTTTTAAAGATGGGCACTATATTTGCCTTTTTCCAATCGTCCGGGACCTCCCCCAATCACCACAAGTTGACCAATGGCTCTGCAATCACATCAGCCAACTCCCTCAGCACCCTTGGATGCATTAGATCTGGACCCATGGACCTGTGCACATCCAGCTTTTCTAAATAGTCCTTAACCTGTTCTTTCACCACTGAAGGCTGCTCACCTCCTCCCCATGCTGTGTTGTCCAGTGCAGCAGTCTGGGAGCTGACCTTGTCTGTGAAGACCAAGGCAAAAAAAGCATTGAGTACTTCAGCTTTTTCCACATCATCTGTCACTATGTTGCCTACAATACACTATGTTGCCTACATTACAAACACTGTATGTAAATCAACCCTAAGTCAGTGGCAGAGCCAGAAACAGTGCTGGCTACAAGCAGGGGTGCTGGAACAATTTTTATAGTGGGGGTGATGGAAACCATGTATTTGATGGTTGGTATTACTACTACTAGCCAGGGGGTGCAGAAGCACCCCCAGCAACACTGGCTACAAGTCACTCACTCAAATCATTAGTCAAATTTCTCCATGGGGTACTGTGTAAGAAATACACACACCCCCAACTATTAGAAATTACAACCCCACCCCAACTATTAGCAATACACACACACCCCCAACTATTAGCAATTCCTATAATTATTATTTCAGTGCAACCAGGAAAGAACAGCCCACAGCAGCTACAGCAAACAAAAACACTAACAACTGGAATAGTTACTCATTATAAGCCATTCATTTCTTTGTAATAATTCCAGAAATGGATCAAAAGGAAAGAAATTGAATGGACAACACTGTAGTGCAATTTAGTGGGGTTAATAAATGTTTAGTTACATATTATATATTTCTAGACTGTGATGAAAAGTGCTCTTTATCTTTTTAGGGCTTAGGAAAAATATTTCCAAACCTATGCTGCTGCTGCTGCTGGCAGAGGGATGGATCGTCCTTCAGGATAGGTTGTAGATCCTTGATGATGCGCTGGAGAGGTTTTAGTTGGGGGCTGTAGGTGATGGCTAGTGGATGATCCATCACTCTCACAGATCTTGGGAGGCAGGCCAGTCCTTGCTTACAGACAGCCCCCAAACCTGAAGCAAATACTCACCAGCAACCACACACCAAACAACAAAAACACTAACCCAGGAACCTATCCTTGCAACAAAGCCCGTTGCCAACTCTGTCCACATATCTATTCAGGGGATACCATCATAGGACCTAATCACATCAGCCACACTATCAGAGGCTCGTTCACCTGCACATCTACCAATGTGATATATGCCATCATGTGCCAGCAATGCCCCTCTGCCACGTACATTGGCCAAACTGGACAGTCTCTACGTAAAAGAATAAATGGACACAAATCAGACGTCAAGAATTATAACATTCAAAAACCAGTTGGAGAACACTTCAACCTCCCTGGCCACTCGATTACAGACCTAAAAGTCGCAATATTAAAACAAAAAAACTTCAAAAACAGACTCCAACGAGAAACTGCTGAATTGGAATTAATTTGCAAATTGGATACCATCAAATCAGGTTTGAATAAAGACTGGGAGTGGATGGGCCATTACACAAGGTAAAACTATTTCTCCATGCTTATCTTTCCCCCCCGCCCCCTACAGTTCCTTATATCTCCTTGTCAAGTGCTGGAGATGGGCCATTTTCATTACCACCACAAAGACCTTTTTTTTTTTTTTTTTTCTCTCCTGCTGACAACTGATCACTCTCCTTATAATGTGTATGGTAAGATCCATTGTTTCATGTGTGTATATATATCTCTTCCTTCTGTATTTTCCACTGCATGCATCCGATGAAGTGAGCTGTAGCCCACGAAAGCTTATGCTACAATAAATTTGTTAGTCTCTAAGGTGCCACAAGTACTCCTGTTTCTTTTTGCGGATACAGACTAACACGGCTATTACTCTGAAACCTGTCATTATGCAAGGCACTGAATTTAGCCGTATGGAGTGGAAATCCATCAACTTAATGAAAAAACTCGGACAGATACAGACAGACATCATCTTTCTTTCCAAATGCAAACAGATGGACATCATACCAAAAGGACTGAAAGTAAAAAATCCATTACAGTCTACATACCACACAGACTATGCTGAGAGATTGTGCCACACACTCTCAAAGAAACTGCGGAACCACCTGATCAACATCCTATACAGCAAACAAGGAAAGATTACAAATGAACTCTCAAAACTGGATACTCTCATAAAAAACCAACCTTCCACACAAACTTCCTCGTGGCTGGATTATACAAAAACTAGACAAGCCATTTACAACACACACTTTGCTTCTCTACAAAAGAAAAAGGGCACTAAACTATCTAAACTACTACATGCCACAAGGGGCCACAACAGTGGTTCCTTTAACCCACCCAGCAATATTGTTAATCTATCCAGCTATACTCTTAGCCCAGCAGAAGAATCTGTCCTATCTCGGGGCCTCTCCTTCTGCCCCTCCACCCCCACGAACAAGATACAATTCTGTGGTGACCTAGAATCCTATTTTCGACGTCTCCGACTCAAGGAATATTTCCAAAACACCTCTGAACAACATACTAACCCACAGAAACCTTCCTACCAACACTACAAAAAGAAGGATTCTGGGTGGACTCCCCCTGAAGGTCGAAACAACAGACTGGACTTCTACATAGAATGCTTCCGCCGACGTGCACGGGCTGAAATTGTGGAAAAACAGCATCACCTGCCCCATAACCTCAGCCGTGCAGAACACAGTGCCATCCAGAGCCTCAGAAACAACTCTGACATCATAATCAAAAAGGCTGACAAAGGAGGTGCTGTTGTCATCATGAATAGATCGGAATATGAACAAGAGGCTGCTAAGCAGCTCTCCAACACCACATTCTACAAGCCATTACCCTCTGATCCCACTGAGGGTTACCAAAAGAAACTACACCATCTACTCAAGAAACTCCCTGAAAAAGCACAAGAGCAAATCCGAACAGACACACCCCTAGAACCCCGAGCAGGGGTGTTCTATCTGCTACCCAAGATCCATAAACCTGGAAATCCTGGACGCCCCATCATCTCAGGCATTGGCACCCTAACAGCAGGATTGTCTGGCTATGTAGACTCCATCCTCAGGCCCTACGCTACCAGCACTCCCAGCTATCTTCGAGACACCACTGACTTCCTGAGGAAACTACAATCCATTACTGATCTTCCTGAAAACACCATCCTAGCCACTATGGATGTAGAAGCCCTCTACACCAACATTCCACACAAAGATGGACTACAAGCCATCAGGAACAGTATCCCCGATAATGTCACGGCAAACCTGGTGGCTGAACTTTGTAACTTTGTCCTCACCCATAACTATTTTACATTTGGGGACAATGTGTACCTTCAAATCAGCGGCACTGCTATGGGTACCCGCATGGCCCCACAATATGCCAACATTTTTATGGCTGACTTAGAACAACGCTTCCTCAGCTCTCATCCCCTAACACCCCTACTCTACTTGCGCTACATTGATGACATCTTCATCATCTGGACCCATGGTAAAGAAGCCCTTGAGGAATTCCATCATGATTTCAACAATTTCCACCCCACCATCAACCTCAGCCTGGACCAGTCCACACAAGAGATCCACTTCCTGGACACCACAGTACTAATAAATGATGGCCACATAAACACCACCCTATACCGGAAACCTACTGACCGCTATACTTACCTACATGCCTCCAGCTTTCATCCAGACCACACCACTCGATCCATTGTCTACAGCCAAGCTCTAAGATACAATCGCATTTGCTCCAACCCCTCAGACAGAGACAAACACCTGCAAGATCTCTATCAAGCGTTCTTACAACTACAATATCCACCCGCTGAAGTGAAGAAACAGATTGACAGAGCCAGAAGAGTACCCAGAAGTCACCTACTACAGGACAGGCCCAACAAAGAAAGTAACAGAACGCCACTAGCCATCACCTACAGCCCCCAACTAAAACCTCTCCAGCGCATCATCAAGGATCTACAACCTATCCTGAAGGACGATCCATCACTCTCACAGATCTTGGGAGACAGGCCAGTCCTTGCTTACAGACAGCCCCCAAACCTGAAGCAAATACTCACCAGCAACCACACACCACACAACAAAAACACTAACCCAGGAACCTATCCTTGCAACAAAGCCCGTTGCCAACTCTGTCCACATATCTATTCAGGGGATACCATCATAGGACCTAATCACATCAGCCACACTATCAGAGGCTCGTTCACCTGCACATCTACCAATGTGATATATGCCATCATGTGCCAGCAATGCCCCTCTGCCATGTACATTGGCCAAACTGGACAGTCTCTACGTAAAAGAATAAATGGACACAAATCAGACGTCAAGAATCATAACATTCAAAAACCAGTTGGAGAACACTTCAACCTCCCTGGCCACTTGATTACAGACCTAAAAGTCGCAATATTACAACAAAAAAACTTCAAAAACAGACTCCAATGAGAGACTGCTGAATTGGAATTAATTTGCAAATTGGAACCATTAAATTAGGTTTGAATAAAGACTGGGAGTGGATGGGCCATTACACAAAGTAAAACTATTTCCCCATACTTATCTCCCCCCCCCACAGTTCCTTATATCTCCTTGTCAAGTACTGGAAATGGGCCATTTTCATTACCACTACAAACACTTATTTTTCTCTCCTGCTGACAACAGCTCACCTTAACTGATCACTCTCCTTATAATGTGTATGGTAACACCCATTGTTTCATGTGTATATATATATATCTTCCTTCTGTATTTTCCACTACATGCATCCGATGAAGTGAGCTGTAGCCCACGAAAGCTTATGCTACAATAAATTTGTTAGTCTCTAAGGTGCCACAAGTACTCCTATTCTTTTTGCGGATACAGACTAACATGGCTACTACTCTGAAACCTGTCACATTTTAAAGTTATCATCATACACTGCTGAACATCTCACCTAATGGAAAACTTTCATAGTCAAAGAAATAAACATCTAAATAAGGGATAAGAAAAACAGGAAACCCCTTCCCAACCTGAATTTTGTAGTGCACATTGGAAAACACAATTCCAACTATACATATACAATGATGGGGTCTAAATTAGCTGTTACCCCTCAAGAAAGAGATCTTGGAGTCGTTTTGGATAGTTCTCTGAAAACATCCACTCAATATGCAGAGGCCATCAAAAAAGCTAACAGAATGTTGGGAATCATTACGAAAGGCATAGCTAAAAAGACAGAAAATATCATATTGCCTCTATATAAATCCATGGTATGCCCACATCCATAGGCGCTGACTCCGTGGGTGCTCCGGGGCTGGAGCACCCACGGGGAAAAATTGGTGGGTGCAATAAAGGGAAGTATTTTTTCACATAATGCACAGTCAACCTGTGGAAGTCTTTGCCAGAGGATTTTGTGAAGGCCAAGACTATAACTAGATAAATTCATGGACGATAGGTCCACCAATAGCTATTAGCCAGGATGGGCAGGAATGGTGTCCCTAGCCTTCATTTGCCAGAGGGGATGGATCACTTGATGATTACCTGTTCTGTTCATTCCCTCTGAAGTACCTGGCATTGGTCACTGTCAGAAGATAATGGGCTAGATGGATCTTTAGTCTGACCCAGTATGGCCGTTCTTATGTTCTTATGAGAGTCATAAAGTGTTGGATGAGAACAGTGAGCTGGGTGAAAATGGAACAAATTTCCGTCGAAAAATACAGATTAGAAAATATTTAAATACCGGTATTGTCACGAGAACATATCAATTTCATTGAAATGTTTTAAGGTCCAAGTGCTTAATTTCAATGTTATCATTTTTCCTAGTATATATTAATTATATATGATAGTTGAACAAAGCACTTGGACCTTATCAAAACAGAGCAGTTTGATACTTCTAAATGCATTTTTTTCACAAATTTCATTTCATGAGAAATTCCAACACTTTTAAATTTCCAGGTTCCAACCAACTGTAGAACAGAACTTCTGAACCTTTACAGGCAACTGTAACTATTTACCAGACTCAGGGCTTAAGGATTCTTCAAGGAACATTGATTTTCCTCCAGAAGCTCCACTCCCTACTGAGAATTTTCTTTGTCATCAGCAGAGGCATGACCAGTAGAAGAACTAGGGAAGGAGGTTCCATGGAAGCAGCACCTGCTCCTTTCTACAGCTTGAGCTTCCAACAGTGAGCTCCCCTTCTGTTATTTTCCCTTTGTTCTCAACTCCTTTCTGGCAGCAGATCAAACAGTGACCTCTGTATTCCTCCCCTCTCTCCTGGCACTGTCTACAGAGAGATACTATACGCCTTCACCGCAGGGGAAATAGTAAAGATAGCAAAGATACCAGCAGATCAAGAAGAAGCCATGAGGAGAGATGTTCATTGGTGGTTGCCAAGGCTTGATGTCTCATTTTTGAGAGTGCAGGATATTCCTCCCGCATTACCGGATCACTCCTTTTGCCTTTGTCTTTTATGACCAGTTCCTTCCTCCTCACCACATATTTTTCCTATTTCTGGGGTAATGGAGGGAACAGGTGCTTCTCCCTACTGCCTCTCCCCTGAAGTTGCTCTTCTGTGTTGTATTTGCTGGCAGGTGTGTCTGCTGAGCCCTTCAGCCCTTGTTGATGACATTAATAGCAAGTCTCCATGAAAGAGCAACTGGAGGGAAAAGGAGGTGGGGCCTCAAAACAAAAATAAAAATTACTTTGTTTTACTTTAAAGATCAAGATTTGTCATTTATCTACTTTGACCATCATTTTTAAAAGTGTGAGGAACAGCCAAAATAACACACTCACTCCCAACAAACTGGGAATGCACTGTGCTCAATTGCTCACTAATCCCTTGCAGAGGACAGCCAGTCATGTAACAGTGGCAAAAGCTTGACATGTAGAACCCATATTGGTATACAAATCCATTTGATTAGAGAATATGCTATCATAATATAAAAGCTAAATAGAAGATAAGGAAACAGATGGTACTATGAGTTCATACTCATAACTAGAGAGATGGGGAGGGAGAACATGCAAGATATTGTAACAAATCTGTGGCCATCACAGTTTGTCACGATACTACACACCATGACCACCTGAAATTCACAGCCACAGTGGGGACAGAATTCCAATCCTTTATTCTCCAAAAGCACATACCTCTATCACAAGAGCTAAAGGAGAATTTTTGTGATCTGTTACTGTAGCAGTATATGACCTATGACATATAATATTTTTTTTACTTAAACATGTCTATTTTGCCTAAAGGCCAACCGAGAGTTGTGCTAGGCACTGTACACACAGAGACTAGTAGATGGTCCCTGCCCTGAAGAGCATACAATCTAAATTGACAAGACAGACATAGGGTGGAAAAAGGGGTATAAACACAAGCAGAGTGAACAATGGGATGGTGGCAAACACCATATTAATTTCATGATTTTTTGGGGAGGAGGGAGGAGTAGGTTTAGTTAGGAGTAGATAAACTAAATGGAAAGAAAAGGGAAGGGAAGGGGTGACAGAGACAGGGCAGGGTCACAAGGGTAAGAGGGACAGACATGGAGTGAAATAGAGATAAAAGAAAACAGAAGGAGAGGGAGTATTGGAGCAAACAGCCAACCAGCACAAGGCAGACAGAGTCCAGTCAAAACTGTAGAAAGTTCTCCAAATGTCAAAAGGATCAAAGGTTCTGTATTTGGCTGCTTCTACTGGCTGGGGCGGATTCCATCATGCAGTGGTCAATGATACACAGACATTTTAAGTCTTTAGAGATTTTCCAAGTGAGTAGTTATAAACTTTTGATCACATCTATAAGCCACAGTGCACATTATTTGGTCATGGTGACCAACAGCAGAAAGGAAAACACCAGTTTATGAAATAACACATTCATTTACTTGGAGCCAAATCCTTTTTGCCTCACTTACAATAGCCCCACTGACGTCAACAAAAGGTGAAAAAAGAAGGGACTTCAGTGGGACTACTTGTGTGAGTAAGACGAACAAGAATCAGCTCTTGGTAAATAACTGTGTGCTACTATAGTCTGAAGCCCTCTACAATGCCCTCTTATCAAGGAACAAATCCACAGAAGCTAGAAAATCAACATAAAGATCTATTTTACAATATAAACTAATTCTGAGTTTACTAACATTTTTATACAAAGTGGTGTGTGAAAACCAATATTGAGTTCCTATAGAGACGGAAATACTGTTTGAGGGCAGGAAAATTATTTGTTCTGAGTGTTGCTCATGTCTTTGGAGAATTTGAATGATGTCTCCACTATGGATATGTCAGATGCCAGCTGTTCCAGAAGCTCTACTGGTGAATCATAGAAGCATTTGAGAAGCTATAAGGGATACAAACTGTTGCCTTATTTTCTTATCACAATACACTAAAAATGAAAATCAGTAATAAATAGAACACATTAGTATTTTTTAAAATATCTTTACATTAGTGTTAGTATAAATTATTACTATAGAAAACTATCGCTATTAGCTATTTAAAATGCCTTTTTGCATCTTTCATAACAATAATTACAACTTTATGAAAGAGCTCCAAAAATTCAACATCATAGAAAGGAATATTGAAATATTCCTTTAATTATTTTAGACAATATTAGATAACATTTAGCTCAAAATTTTCAATACAATTCAATCTTTATTAAGAATCTTGACAGATCAGATGCATAGGGATGCATTACAATCTATCAAAGAGGGGAATTGGCAGTAACAGTGCAGGGTTACATGGGGGGAAATGAAAAGTAGGCCAGAATTGAAGGGCTAAATAGATATTGATCACATAATTCAAATTACCCAACCCAGTAGAACGGGGCAAGTAACAAGAAAAAAGAAAAAAGGAATTTAATTTAAGTATCGGGGTAGCCGTGTTACTCTGTATACACAAAAACAACTCCTTGTTTTTTTAGAATTTAATGTTTTGAGAAAAAGGTTCTACAATTTTCATTCCTGCCAGTTGTGATTTACACTCACGAGTGCTGTATATAGAACAGTTTTGGCACATTTAAACAGTGACACTGAACAGAATGGTGCTGCAGCACAATCTGATTCCTGATCACGCATGAATTTCAGTAGCACGAAGATCACAATTCTGATGAGAGATATTTTTAGCATCTCTTTTTGAAACTCTGAGCTTCAGCCTGTGAAATGTAGTCTCAACAGATTGGATCCCAGCTGCACTTATGAACAGTCTATTTGACCACATAAAGTCAGGCAAAACAGATTATCCATGTTCTCATGAAAGGTCCTGATGAGCATGGAGTGGTCAGCAGAAGCTATCCAGTACTTCTTTTCCAGGTTGGAGTGCAGCTGCAGATCAAGGAAATCTTTTGCACACCAATAGCCGAAGTGTACCATTCTCTACTGCATAATTCTCAGTATGAAACCAACATAAATCAGCCTCCCCTTTCAACTTTCACCTGCAAGCATAGATCCCGGGTTTCTATCCTAATATGATTCTTGTTGCATTAACATCAAAGCTCCCCAGCCTCCTGTGAACATTCAAAAATAATCACAGGAACCACATTAAGATGAAAATGCTAGTTCTGTATAAAGAAGACAGGAGAAGAATGAAGTATGGTGAGGTGAGTAGCAGAGATGGATGGTATGTGAAATGTTCAGAGTCCCTTTCATGAAAGAGACAAAGATGGAATGGAAAGGGGGAAGTCCATGAGCACATCTGAGGGAAGATAGATGAAGAGACATTACTAGATGGAAGATAAATTGGATTATTTTAGAGTTGTGCACAGGTGTGTAGACAGTCTGTAACAATCCAGAGGGAAGTTCCAGAAATTTTTTCAGCAGTGAAC
Source organism: Platysternon megacephalum (assembly GCA_003942145.1). Classification (NCBI taxonomy): domain Eukaryota; kingdom Metazoa; phylum Chordata; order Testudines; family Platysternidae; genus Platysternon; species Platysternon megacephalum. Next base: position 632,923 of record QXTE01000133.1, read on the forward strand.
CATAAAACTTAAATAGCTCCTTATGTAGACACAGAGCAGCAAGCTGCCAAAATTATAACTTCGAAGAGGGAGGGATGAGATACTTCTCTGATGCTTCAAAGCTTCACAGTAATCTCCTGCTGTGCTGTATCCATTCTTTGTTCTGCTACTGGAGTGCTGGATGCATCACTATCTGCAAATTATAGCAGCTAAACAAAAAGGCAGGGATAGTAAGCAAGCATACACAGTTGATCCCAGCAGCCCCACCTCCATGAGTGTGATTGCTTTGACTATAGAGTAAGGGACAGACATACAGATCTAAGCAGATCTAAGCAGATTGTTAATGGGCAAAACCAATAAGAAAAGAATGAATCAACTAACCGAGACAAGAAAAACAAATAAAAGCTGAACATTAAAAACAAAAGGAAATGAGAGGAACGGATGTCTTTTCTTTTACATTACTATTCTTCCAGAGTATATGTATTTTTCAAAAAAAAATTAAGGACAACCATTCACCACCCCTCCTCCAAATTTGGAATTTAAAATCTCACACACCTTTATTTCTTTCCTTAGAATCTCTTTCTTTGCTCTTCCTCCTCCCCAATAAATTTTGAATCTGCTGCTGTTCCAGTTCCTACCTGCCAAACATTTGCCTCCAAAGTCAAGTGAAAGCCAAGTGAAAGCTTCAGTAGCCCTCAGCAACACAGAATACAAAGTGTACAGTGCTCACTTTATATTTATTTTTATTACAAGTATTTACACTGTAAAAAAACAAAAGAAATCTTATTTTTCAATTCACCTAATAAAAGTACTGTAGTGCAATCTCTTTATCATGAAAGTTGAACTTACAAATGTAGAATTATGTACAAAAAATTGCATTCAAAAATAAAACTATGTAAATTTGTAGAGCCTGCAAGTCCACTCAGTCCTACTTCTTGTTAAGCCAATTGCTCAGACAAACAAGTTTGTTTACATTTGCAGGAGATAATACTGCCCGGTTCTTGTTTACAATGTCACCTGACAGTAAGAACAGGCATTCTCATGGCACTGATGTAGCTGGAATCGCAAGATATTTATGTGCCAGACGCACTAAAGATTCATATGTCCCTTCATGCTTCAACCACCATTCCAGAGACATGCATCCATGCTGATGATGGGTTCTGCTCGACAAGAATCCAAATCTCATTATCTGAGTCAGATGCCACCAACACAAGTTTGATTTTCTTTTTTGGTTATTCGGATTCTGTAGCTTCCGCATTGGAGTGTTGTTCTTTTAAGACTTCTGAAAGCATGCTCTACCCTCTCAGATTTTGGAAGGCACTTCAGATTCTTAAACCTTGGGTCGAGTGCTGTAGCTATCTTTAGAAATATCACATTGATACCTTCCTTGTGTTTTGTGAAATCTGCAGTGAAAGTGTTCTTAAAATGAACAACATGTGCAACATCACAAATCACATCTGCAAAGCCTGCACAAGCTGGAGGCAGGACTTTAAAAAGGAGGAGCAGAGCAACTCAGAGGTGGGCAGTGGAAGGGAGCAGAAGGCTGCTCTGAAAGGAAAGTACTGCCCAGGAGCTCATCATCTGGTACTTGGCAACACAACCTGTGCAAACCCACAAAGGAGAGGCGTGTAGCTGCCCACCATTAGGCCCTGGACTGGAGCCCAGTGGAGAGGGTAGGCCTTTGCTCGTCCACCCACTCCGAGAGGATGTTACCACACCAGGAGTCTTCACCCAGGTCAGAGCCACCTTGAAAAGGCCTTGACTGTTCAAGAGCCCAGCCCCCAATAAAGTCTCTGTGCTAAAGGGGAGGACTGAAAACTCTTGGGGTGGGGGTGCTATAGGACCAGACTCTGTTTTCAATGGGGAGACACCCTGCCAAACCCTGCCTAACCACTAGTGATTGTGCCCCTTATACAATACTGCAGAGTACTTGAGGAGAAAGCAGTCTGCAAGCCTGTTCACTTTTCAGAAAGGGTAATCTAGAGCAGTGGCTTTCAAACTTTTTTTCTGGGGACCCAGCTGAAAAAAACTGTTGATGCCCACGACCCAACAGAGATGGGGATGAGGGGTGTGGGAGGGGCTCAGGACTGGGGCAGAGGGTTGGGGTGCGGGGATGAGGGCTGCAGGGTGGGGCCAGGACTGAGGGATTTGGGGTGCAGGAAGGGATTCTGGGTTTGGGGGGCTCAGGGCTGGGGCAGGGGCATGGGGTTGTGGTACGGACTTACCTCCGGCGGCTCCCGGTCAGCAGTGCAGCCAGGGTGCAGAGGCAGGCTTCCCACCTGTCCTGGCACCGCGGACCGCACTGCGCCTGAAGCAGCCAGCAGCAGGTCCGGCTCCTAGGTGGAGGCACGCAAGCAGCTTCGCCCGGCTCTCGCCTGCAGGTACTGCCCCCCGCCCCAGCTCCCACTGGCCAGATCCCAGCCAATGGGAGTGTGGAGCCGGTGCTTGGGGCAGGGGCAGTGCGTGGAGCCCCATGGCCCCCCTGCCTAGAAGCCGGACCCGCTGCTGGCCGCTTCCGGGGCACAGCGCAGTGTTGGAACAGGTAGGCACTAGCCTGCCTTAGCTGGGCAGCACCGCCGATGAACTTTTAACGTCCCAGTTGGCGGTGCTGACCAGAGCGACCCAGTGCCTTACATGCCGCGACCCAGTACTGGGCTGCGACCCAAACTTTGAAAAACGCTGATCTAGACTAACCAGAAAGCTTCTGAAATGAAGCATTTTCAGATATTGCTAAAGTAAAACAGCCAAATCACCTCTGTCATACAGCTTCAAAATGCTGAGTAAAGCACTTAACATGACTCCATGTTTTTTCTTCCATCTTTTTCTTTTCTTATCCTACACTTAACTTTCATAGAATCATAGAATCATAGAATATCAGGGTTGGAAGGGACCTCAGGAGGTCATCTAGTCCAACCCCCTGCTCAAAGCAGGACCAAATCCCAACTAAATCATCACAGCCAGGGCTTTGTCAAGCCTGACCTTAAAAACCTCTAAGGAAGGAGATTCCACCACCTCCCTAGGTAACCCATTCCAGTGCTTCACCACCCTCCTAGTGAAAAAGTTTTTCCTAATATCCAATCTAAACCTCCCCCACTGCAACTTGAGACCATTACTCCTTGTTCTGTCATCTGGTACCACTGTGAACAGTCTAGATCCATCCTCTTTGGAACCCCCTTTCAGGTAGTTGAAAGCAGCTATCAAATCCCCCCTCATTCTTCTCTTCTGCAGACTAAACAATCCCAGTTCCCTCAGCCTCTCCTCATAACTCATGTGCTCCAGCCCCCTAATCATTTTTGTTGCCCTCCGCTGGACTCTTTCCAATTTTTCCACATCCTTCTTGTAGTGTGGGGCCCAAAACTGGACACAGTACTCCAGGTGAGGCCTCACCAATGTCGAATAGAGGGGAACGATCACGTCCCTCGATCTGCTGGCAATGCCCCTACTTATACAGCCCAAAATGCCGTTAGCCTTCTTGGCAACAAGGGCACACTGTTGACTCATATCCAGCTTCTCGTCCACCGTAACCCCTAGGTCCTTTTCTGCAGAACTGCTGCCTAGCCACTCGGTCCCTAGTCTGTAACAGTGCATGGGATTCTTCCGTCCTAAGTGCAGGACTCTGCACTTGTCCTTGTTGAACCTCATCAGGTTTCTTTTGGCCCAATCCTCCAATTTGTCTAGGTCCCTCTGTATCCTATCCCTACCCTCCAGCGTATCTACCACTCCTCCCAGTTTAGTGTCATCTGCAAATTTGCTGAGAGTGCAGTCCAAGCCATCTTCCAGATCATTAATGAAGATATTGAACAAAACCGGCCCCCGGACCGACCCTTGGGGCACTCCACTTGAAACGGGCTGCCAACTAGAAATGGAGCCGTTGATCACTACCCGTTTAGCCCGACGATCTAGCCAGCTTTCTATCCACCTTATAATCCATTCATCCAGCCAGGGGCGGCTCTAGGCACCAGCTAAACAAGCAGGTGCCTAGGGCGGCAAAATATATGGGGTGGCATAATGCTGGGGCCCCAGCTCAAATCTGAGGCAGTGTCCTGGGCTGGATCCTGACTGCCCCGGGGGACGGTAAACAGCTTGTTGTTCTGCCGCCGGGGTGCGGCGGGGAACGGAGCCAGCTAAGTGGGGAGCGTGTCCCTGCCACTCTCCCGCGGTCAGCGGCCAAACCCCCCCTCAGGCGGGAGCCGGTAGCACAGCCCTGCCCCGGCTGCAGAGGACGGGCCGCTCCTCCTCGGCTTGTCCCCACCGCTGCAAGCCAAGGAGGAGCGGCCTATCCTCTGCAGTCGGGGCAGGGCCGCGCTACCAGCTCCCGCCTGGGGGGTGGCCGCTGCCCGTGGGAGAGCGGCGGGGACAAGCCGAGGAGGAGCGGCCCATCCTCTGCAGCCGGGGCAGAGCCGTGCTACCGGCTCCCGCCCGAGGGGGGGCGGGGCGGCCGCTGACCGCAGGAGAGCGGCAGGAGCCAGTAGCACGGCCCTGCCCCGGCTGCAGAGGACGGACCGTTCCTCCTTGTCTTGTCCCTGGCGCTCTCCCGCGGGCAGCAGCCACCCCCCAGGCGGGAGCCGGTAGCGCAGCCCTGCCCCGGCTGCAAAGGACGGGCTGAACATGGCGCCCAGGCGGGCCACTCCTCCTCGGCTTGTCCCTGCCTCTGCCTCCTCCTCCTCCTCCCCTCTGTGCCGCCTCCTGCCAGGGGAGGGGAGCGGAGTGGAGTGGCATCCCGGGCTGAGCCGAACTCGTGCCGGGGCCAAGGCGAAGACCGAGGATGTGCGGGGCTGGGATCCAACAGCAGCCCCAACCCCCAGCCACAGGAGCAGTGGCGATGGGAGATGAATCCACCTCGGGCCAGATCCACAGTAAGGTAAGAGTCGGGCCGGGTGGGTCAGTCCCCGGGACCCCTGGGGAGCTTCTGCCTGCTGGAGCCCCAGAGGCTGCCGCCTCCCTTCCCAGCCCCGCACAGCGCGCCGGTGCCTTGAGTCTCCTTCTGCCTCCCCCCCTTCAGGGGGCGTGTGACCTGGCAGACAGGGGCAGCATCTGTCCAGCAAGCCCAGCACCTCTTCCTTGGCTCCTCCAGCTCCAGAGCTCTCTCCATTGCATGCCCCTTGGAGCTCCCAGCTGGGTGGCCGCAGGGTGCTGGTGCCTGGAGTCTCCTTCTGCCTCCCCCCCTGCAGGGGGCGAGCAACCTGGCAGAGAGAGGAAGCATCTGTCCAGCAAGCCCAGCACCTCTTCCTTGGCTCCTCCAGCCCCAGAGCTCTCTCCATTGCATGCCCCTTGGGCTCCCATCTGGGCGGCCTCAGCGCTGGGAAAACGCCAGCAGGGCTGGGTCCAGTGTGTATCCGAGCTCGTGGGGAGCTCTCTCACCCCAATGACTAGCACCTTACCTACGGCAAGTACAGTAGTGCAATAGGAGCATGACGTGAAAAATATCATGTCACAACGTGACACGATCACTCAAAACATGATTACTTGTGTGTACTGTGCTGCTCTATCGGCGCCATTCACACTAATTTCCGTTTCGTGTCGGTGCCAGTGGTTATAGGACTAAAATGCCAGGACAAAAATGAAAACGACTTTCCGGTGCTGCCTACCGGCAACAAAGAGAGAAATGGCAAAAGGAATTAGAAAAACTATTTTAAAAAACTCGACAATCAAGGAGAAAGCTCTAAGCAATGCATTGAAGGTGATTATTCATCAACTGATGAAGACCCATTGAACCAAAGATTACCTTTATCAACTGATAAAGATGAACAACAATCTGACCAAAGATTATCTTCACTAACTGATAAAGACGAACAATCACAATCCATCCAAAAATTTACTACTTCAGCTGAAGAGTCCAGAAACGAAGAACTGTTATCCAAATCTAAAACTGAAGAACAATTATTGGAAGGTGGAGAGACTAACATAGGATCGGATCCAAGTACATGGCCGACAATAATTACTGATGCAATGCGAATGATTATTGTGAAAAAAGGTCCTTCAAAACTAGATCCTACATTTGAATATCCATTTAATGAGTCGAATCGTCGATTTATGCCATCCAGTATGAAGAAAAATGGGGAACAAATTAATAGATCGTGGTTAGTGTATTCACAGACCAAAGATGTAGTTTTTTGTTTTTGCTGCAAACTGTTCTGTAACTCGGACATTCTTCTGGCAACTGCAGGTTTTAATGACTGGCGAAATTTGCATCAGGAGAGATTTACGATGCACTATTCGAAATAAGCCAGGACTTGTCGTATGATCCTTCATTTCGACATGAAGCTGAAACATTGGCTCAGAAAATGATGCAGTTTCAATTTTCATGTTGCACGGTTATTTGGCATAATATTCTAAGTCCAATTAATTTGACCAGTAAAGTTATGCAGAACATAACCATAGACATATCCGAGACAAAGACGATTTTGAATAAAACGCTGGAATATTTAAAAAAATACCATTCAGATGAAGGATTTGAAGAAACTGTCAAAGAAGCAACAACAATAACAGAGGATCTTGATTTTGAACCGACGTTTGCACCTCAACAATTCATTCGTCCTCGGAATAAAACAAGACAGTTTTGTTATGAGGCTCATGATGATCCTATTCTCGATCCAAACGAAAGGTTTAAAGTTGAATGTTTCTATTGTATTTTGGATGTAGCTATAACTTCCACTGAAGAAAGATTTTGTCAGTTGCATGGTCATTGTGAAACTTTTGAATTTGTACACGATATTGGAAATATTAAAAATCAGTTTTCCAAAGAAGACCTCATGAAGCTGTGCCAAGATCTACATTTAGCACTCAGTACTGATAACGCTGCTGACATTGATGCAGTAGAATTGTATGATGAATTAATAGCTTTATCTNCTAGACATGGAGCCGTTGATCACTACCCGTTGAGCCCGACGATCTAGCCAGCTTTCTATCCACCTTATAGTCCATTCATCCAGCCCATACTTCTTTAACTTGCCGGCAAGAATACTGTGGGAGACCGTATCAAAAGCTTTGCTAAAGTCAAGGAATAACACATCCACTGCTTTCCCCTCATCCACAGACCCAGTTATCTCCTCATAGAAGGCAATTAGGTTAGTCAGGCATGACTTGCCCTTGGTGAATCCATGCTGACTGTTCCTGATCACTTTCCTCTCCTCTAAGTGCTTCAGAATTGATTCCTTGAGGACCTGCTCCATGATTTTTCCAGGGACTGAGGTGAGGCTGACTGGCCTGTAGTTCCCCGGATCCTCCTTCTTCCCTTTTTTAAAGATGGGCGCTACATTAGCCTTCTTCCAGTCATCCGGGACCTCCCCCGATCGCCATGAGTTTTCAAAGATAATGGCCAATGGCTCTGCAATCACATCCGCCAACTCCTTTAGCACCCTCGGATGCAGCGCATCTGGCCCCATGGACTTGTGCTCGTCCAGTTTTTCTAAATAGTCCCGAACCACTTCTTTCTCCACAGAAAAATATTCTATATTTTGCTGCATAATACCTCCACTCCTCACAGGGTTTTCTTTCCTCCCACCTTATAGATAAAACATCTTGAAGAACATCAGAAAAACAAAACTGTCTTGCAGAAAGAGAGGGTTTCAGACAAATAATGACAAAGTTTAAAAATTGAGGAAATTATAGTACTTCGAGTGATTATATGATTCCACTCTTGGTGATTCACATGCCCCCGTGCTGGAGATCAGAACTGTTTTGACCAGCAGTGTCCATTGGCCTGCGCCAATTCCAGTCTCTGGCGCTGGGGGCACATGAACAGCTGAGAGTGGAATACATATAATGAATTAAAGAACTGTAGGCAAGTTAAGAAATGCCAGAATTAAGATTGTCTTTGCAACATTAGGTCAGCCCCTTGTGCACAGGGCCGGCTCTATAGTTTTTGCCGCCACAAGCAAAAAAAAAAAAAAAAAAAAAGCCGCGATCGCGACCGGGAACCCTTACGCCGCCGCTTCATTTTTCGGTGGCAATTTGGCTGTAGGTCCTTCCCTCCGACACGGACTGAGGGACCCGCCACCGAATTGCCGCCGAAGAGCCGGAGGTGCCGCCCCCTTCCAGGGGCCGCCCCAAGCACCTGCTTGCTGGGCTGGTGCCTGGAGCCGGCCCTGCTTGTGCATGTGCATTATGATATAGTCTTTAATTACATGATCAAATATTGTTTTTCCCACAGGACACCTGCGTCATTCAGTGCACAGCATAGGATGGTACTCAGTTAACGCTGACACAAGTAACTTATACTAGTATTAATAATGTGCTGACAAGCTTTCAGGCAAGGAAAGCGGAAGCGGGTCTGAAGAAGGGACTACAGGGTTTTGCACAAGATCTCAGAATTTTAATAGTGTCCTGGCTCTGGAGTTCAACATATTAGGTATATACCTCCCTAAAACCTGCACTGTGTTAGAGCAAATTCCACCCAAAATAGGTTATTACAACAAGAAGTTGATGAGCACTGCAAAGCTGAAATAAATACAGTATAATCATTGGACAGGAGGTCAGACTAGATGATCATGATGGTCCCTTCTGACCTTAAACTCTATGAGTCTATGAAACAGAACTCAGCCATTTAAATACAAACATGAATGGGCCAGAAACAAAACAAAAAACACCACACCACATGACAGAGAATAGTGTAAGGCAGGGGTCGGCAACCTTTCAGAAGTGGTGTGCCGAGTCTTCATTTATTTACTCTAATTTAAGGTTTCGCGTGCCGGTAATACATTTTAAAAAATTTTAGAAGGTCTCTTTCTATAAGTCTATAATATATAATTAAACTATTGTTGTATGTAAAGTAAAGAAGGTTTTTAAAATTTTTAAGAAGCTTCATTTAAAATTAAATTAAAATGCAGAGCCCCCCGGACCGGTGGCCAGGACCCGGGCAGTGTGAATGCCACTGAAAATCAGTTTGCATGCCGCCTTTGGCACGCATGCCATAGGTTGCCTACCCCTGGTGTAAGGTATTAGTCCTGTCTTTATTCTGTGTGTTAGCCCTTTACTCAGAAAAAATTGTGATTGGTTGCATTATCTGAGACCTCTTTGCAGCTTGTAGATGTACTTGATACAACATGTGTCTGATATTGATTATATCAATTGTGCACTATTACTAATAATCAGACTGTCCATTTTCTGAATTCAGCACATTTTGGAGCTGCAACAACTAAAACAGGCTTCATTTTAAACCATGTCTTTGCTTCCAAATGAGCAGATCTAATAATAACTCAAACAAACAGTATGCCAATTAGCCTTAAAACTGGTTGTGGCAATGGATAGCAAATATCTCAACTAGGTGCACTAATTAAAACACATACAGCATGATGATGTCACTCAAATCACCCTACAATTGTTGAAGATTTGTTCTATGATTTGACAGATCAGCTGAGGGGCTTTTCCCCCCTGGGCTGAATCAATAATTAACTGCTTTGGGATTCCTTGGACCTACTGTACTGTTCATACAATTAACAGTGAACATCAAAATCAGTGAGTATAGTCTATATCTCTGTAGCTCACTAAGACAATGCAAGGCACAACATTGTTGTCTATAGTGTTTGTGTTTGTGGTGTGCTTGCTGCTTGCCTGAAATATACCCAATGGTCTGTTTGTTTGGGGGACCGTGTGCTCAGGGGCGGCTCTATGTTTTTTGTCGCCCCAAGCACGGCGGTCCGCTGGTCACGCCGATTCAGTGGCATGCCTGTGGGAGGTCCGCTGGTGCCGTGCCTTTGGCGTCCCCACCGCCAAATCCGCGGGACCGGCGAACCTCCCACAGGCTTGCTGCCTTCACAGCGACCAAGAGGCCGCCCCCCGCGGCTTGCTGCCCCAGGCACGCGCTTGCTGCGCTGGTGCCTGGAGCCGCCCCGCGTGTGCTGATCGTGTGTGTGCTGAGCCTAGCAGCCTGCTAGGCAGGGCTGAGAGCTAGGAGCTTCTTGACGAGGCATCCAATCAACCCTTAACCAGTTGGCGGGGCTACTCAGGCAGAGTAGGGCTTTAAAAAGCCCGCTCCTAAGTGACCAGAGGAGCTAGCGACCAGGAGCAGCTAACAGGGGAGTTTGGCGAGGGAGTTTACAGGGGGAGTATGAGCAGGGGCTAGATATACCTAACATTCTTTGCACTTAAAGGTCAAAACACTGCTTGATAAAAACAAAGCACCGCAGGCAGAAGTCCAGCAACAGAGTGGGAGCTACCCAGTTTATTGCACCCAATGCAGCATGTATGATTACCTGCCCTATGGGCTGGTGGCTTATGTATGCATTCGGTGCAGGAGCTCCTGGCCCTCAGAGACCGTGTACGGACTTTGAAGACCAGCGTGGCTGAGCTGGAGGAGCTAAGGGAGACAGAGAGGTACATAGATGAGACTTTCCAGGACACCGTAGAACGGTCCCATCTGACAGCCTCTGTGCTGTTGAGGAGGATGAAAGCCTCAGGGAAGGAGAACATCCAACGGGGGCAGAGGGAAATGATCCCATAGTTGGGACCCTCCTCGCAGATGATGTTGTGGTATCCTCTCGCACTGAGGATACTTCTCCAGGGGAGGGAACTCCAGTTATTAGGAAGAGACAGGTATTAGTAATGGGCAATTCAATCATTAGAAACATAGATAGCTGGGTTTGCGATGATCGGGAGAACCGCATGGTAACTTGCCTGCCTAGTGCAAAGGTTGCGGATCTCTCGAGATATCTAGATAGACTTATGTGTAGTGCTGGGGAGGAGCCAGTGGTCATGGTACATGTAGGTACCAACGACATGGGGAAGGATAGGAGAGAGGTCCTGGAGGCCAAATTTAGTCTGCTAGGTAAGAGATTGAAGTCCAGAACCTCCATGGTAGCATTCTCTGAAATGCTTCCAGTTCCACGCGCAGGGCCAGTTAGACAGGCAGAACTGCAGGGTCTCAATGCATGGATGAGACGATGGTGTAGGGAGAAGGAGTTTAGATTTATTAGGAACTGGGGAAGCTTTTGGGAGAGGGGGAGCCTATACAGGAAGGATGGGCTCCACCTAAACCAAAACAGAACCAGATTGCTGGCGCTTAAAATTAAAAAGGTCGTAGAACAGTTTTTAAAACTAAGGGCTGGGGGAAAGCCGACAGTTGTGGAGGAGCTTGCGGTTCAGACATCACTTAGGGGAGGATCTATAAATGGAGATTTCCTATGTCCTAATAAGGAGGAGAGGATGGAAGATAATAAAATACAGGTAGGATCTGATGAGAAACAGTCAAATAAAAAAAGTCCCATTCAATTACGTCATGCAATAGGGGACAGCCAAAAAATGACAAGTTTTTAAAATGCTTATATACCACTGCTAGAAGTCTAAATAATAAGATGCGTGAACTAGAGTGCCTAGTATTAAATGAGGATATTGATATAATAGGCATCACAGAAACCTGGTGGAATGAGGATAATCAATGGGACACAGTAATACCAGGGTACAAATTATATCGGAAGGACAGAACAGGTCGTGCTGGTTGGGGAGTGGCAATATATGTGAAAGAAAGCGTAGAATCAAATGAAGTAAAAATCTTAAATGAACTAAATTGTACTATAGAATCTCTATGGATAGTAATTCCATGCTTAAAAAATAAGAATATAGCAGTAGGGCTATATTACAGACCATCTGACCAGGATGGTGTTAGTGACTCTAAAATGCTCAGGGAGATTAGAGAGGCTATTAAAATAAAAAACTCAATAATACTAATAGGGGATTTCAACTATCCCCATATTGACTGGGTACATATCACCTCAGGAAGGGATGCTGAGATAAAGTTTCTTGCCACCTTAAATGACTGCTTCTTGGAGCAGCTAGTCCTGGAACCCACAAGAGGAGAGGCAATTCTTGATTTAGTCCTAAGTGGAGCACAGGATCAGGTCCAAGAGGTGAATATAGCTGCACCGCTTGGTAATAGTGACCATAATATAATTAAATTTAACATCCCTGTGGCGGGGAAAACTCCACAGCAGCCCAACACTGTAGCACTTAATTTCAGAAAGGGGAACTACACAGAAATGAGGAGGTTAGTGAAACAGAAATTAAAAGGTACAGTACCAAAAGTAAAATCCCTGCAAGCTGCGTAGAAACTTTTTAAAGACACCATAATAGAGGCTCAACTTAAATATATACCCCAATTTAAAAAACATAGTAAGAGAACCAAAAAAGAGCCACTGTGGTTAAACAACAAAGTAAAAAAAGCAGTGAGAGGCAAAAAGGCATCCTTTAAAAAGTGATTGATAAATCCTAATGAGGAAAATAGAAAAGAGCATAAACTCTGGCAAATGAAGTGTAAAAATATAATCAGAAAGACCAAAAAAGAATTTGAAGAACAGCTGGCCAAAGGCTCCAAAAGTAATAGCCAAAAAATTTTAAATGCATCAGAAGCAGAAAGCCTGGACGATCGAGATGCTAAAGAAGCACTCAAAGACAATAAGGCCATTGCGGAGAAACTACATGAATTCTTTGCATCGGTCTTCACTGTTGAGGATGTGAGGGAGATTCCCAAACCTGAGCCAGTCTTTTTGGGTGACAGATCTGAGGAACTGTCCCAAATTGAGGTGTCATTAGAGGAGGTTTTGGAACAAATTGATAAACTAAACTGAAGGAACTCAAATGTGAAATTGCAGGAGTACTAACTGTCATCTGTAACCTATCATTTAAATCAGCTTCCGTACCAAATGACTGGAGGATAGCTAATGTGACGCCAATTTTTAAAAAGGGCTCCAGAGGTGACCCTGGCAACTACAGGCCAGTAAGCCTCACTTCAGTACCGGGCAAATTGGTTGAAACTATCGTAAAGAACAAAATTGTCAGACACATAGATAAACATAATTTGTTGGGAAATAGTAAACATGGTTTTTGTAAAGGGAAATCATGCCTCACCAATCTACTAGAATTCTTTGAGGGGGTCAACAAGCATGCGGACAAAGAAGATCCAGTGGATATAGTGTATTTAGATTTTCAGAAAGCCTTTGACAAGGTCCCTCATCAAAGGCTCTTAAGCAAAATAAGCAGTCATGGGATAAGAGGGAAGGTTCTCTCATGGATTGGTAACTGGTTAAAAGATAGGAAACAAAGGGTAGGAATAAATGGTCAGTTTTCAGAATGGAGAGAGGTAAATTTAACGAGTCCTATTTAACATATTCATAAACGATCTGGAAAAAGGGGTAAACAGTGAGGTGGCAAAATTTGCAGATGATACAAAACTACTCAAGATAGTTAAGTCCCAGGCAGACTGCAACGAGCTACAAAAGGATCTCACAAAACTAGGTGACTGGGCAACAAAATGGCAGATGAAATTTAATGTTGATAAATTCAAAGTAATGCATATTGGAAAACATAATCCCAACTATACACATAAAATAATGGGGTCTAAATTAGCTGTTACCACTCAAGAAAGAGATCTTGGAGTCATTGTGGATAGTTCTCTGAAATCATCCACTCAATGTGCAGCGGCAATCAAAAAGGCAAACAGAATGTTGGGAATCATCAACAAAGGGTTAGATAATAAGACAGAAAATATCATATTGCCTCTATGTAAATCTATAGTACACCCACCTCCTTGAATACTCTGTGCAGATGTGGTCGCCACATCTCAAAAAAGATATATTGGAATTGGAAAAGGTTCAGAAAAGGGCAACAAAAATTATTAGGGGTATAGAACGGCTTCCGTATGATGAGAGATTATAAAACTGGGATTTTTCAGTTTGGAAAAGAGGTGACTAAGGGGGGATATGGATAGAGGTCTATAAAATCATGAGTGGTATAGACAAAGTAAATAAGGAAGTGTTATTTACTCCTTCTCATGGTACAAGAACAAGGGGCCACCAAATGAAATTAATAGGTAGCAGGTTTAAAACAAACACAAGAAAATATTTTTTCACACAACACACTGTCAACCTCTGGAATTCCTTGCCAGAGGGTGTTGTGAAGGCCAATACTAAAACAGGGTTCAAAAGGGAGCTAGATAGATTCATGGAAGATAGGTCCATCAATGGCTATTAGCCAGGATGGGCAGAAATGGTGTCCCTAGTCTCTGTTTGCCAGAAGCTGGGATTGGGTGACAGGGCATGGATCACTTGATGATAACCTGTCTGTTCATTCCCTTTGGGGCACCTGCCATTGGCCACTATCAGAGGACAGGATACTGGGCTTGATGGACCTTTGGTCTGACCCAGTATGGCCGTTCTTATGTTCTTAGGTAACATTCGCAGGAACATCTACTTTTGGGCAGGCGGAAAAAGTAAGAAGGGGTGGGCAGGGAAACTAATGTAAAGACGACAGACAAGGGAGGGAAGAAGAGAGATACAGCTGGAGGAGAAGGAGTGAAACACACAGCAGGAAAAAAACATAGTGAACAAGTGAAAAACCAAGGAGACAATAGAAAAAGAAGAGGAAAAGAACAGCAGCAGTTATCCCACCTTTCTGGGTTATTCCCAATTTAATTTTTAGTTTGCAATTCAACCACATGTTCAAGAGTCTTGATACTTCAATATACATCCCAATTACAAAACTTCTTAGGAAACCCAACAGATATTATCTAAAGTCCCACTAAATTAATAATCAATTTCACATAGATTTGCCTTCAACCGATATGTAGATATTGGAAATTTCATGCCCTACATAAAAGATTTTCTTACAAGGCACAAGGAGTTTAACTATGCTGCAGCTTTATTCCATTAAGGCATTTGTCTCTTGATGATTCGGTCATTCAACATTTTGAGTTTAAGCACTTTTGAAGAAGGGGGCTGGGATGGGTTATAGCTTGAATCAATAATATATCTTGTCAACAGATTCCAAACTTTGCATTAAACCCATCAGAAGCAGATGCTGACACTTTTTTTAATACAGAAAGGAGTCTCGAATAGATGTCTACAGAAATGGTAAGTGTGGTAACATTAGATATAAGTGGGGGGGGAACATTCTTAGTGTGCAAGAATCTATTCAAAAAGTTTCAATGCTGCTGGGAATGCATCCGTCATGCTGTCTAGAATGGTTCACTACCATGAGTGCCAGCCAAAGGGCAGACGGCCAAAATCAGGGCAGACACCTCCAACTGGTTGTATGCTCTATAATTTAATTTCACCAACCCAGTAACAAATGTGAACTCTTGAAGCACACTTACCATGGAGTCACAGACAGTTCCCTAGGGCATTCCAGTCTATCGTGCCACCCAGGCAAGCTGGAATTAGTGATACTTGGTTGCTAGACAGCAAAGATCACATAAGATTCAGGTTGCTTCCAGTCCCAAGAGACCAGTCACTCACCCCAGGTCAATTTGTACCTCAGGTCTCAAACCAAAGACAAACACTTACAGCCAATATTGTAGTAAATTAACTAAGGATGTATTAACTAAGAAAAGAAAGAGTTATTACAAGGTTAAAGCACGAAAACTTATTTACACAAATGAGTTACAGTTTATGGTTTTAAAAAGTGACAGTTGTAGTAATCTGTCAGCTCTGAATGTCTTTTAGGGCTAATCCAGGTTGACCCCGGGGATCTCTACTTCTGTTTTATATGCTCATTATACAAAATGATATAATTATTCCAATTTGTAATAAGTTTTTAAACCTTTAATCTTTCACTTTTGGTAATAATGAGCATTTTCTCCAAATCAATTATTGTAATATTATATAAGCAGTTTCCATGCTTGGCTGAAATAAATGAACAAAAGGAAAGGAAAACATAGTCAGTAGCTTTATCAGCTACTCACTACAACAGGCTCATCCTAGTGCACTGGTCCATACAATGGCAGATTGCCTGGGGAGTTCTCCATTAGAAAGTCAATTATTTTACTATCAACCTGTTAACAGTCTAACCAAACAACAGTAGGAAACAGCTTCAAAGATGTAAATGTTAATGCTGATCATTCAAACTAAAGTGAAATCTGACTTTTGCACTCTTGAAGCCCACACAAAAAAATGTATAAGCCCTAAAAATACATTATGCAGAATAGCATAGGCTTCAGCAGTATGTTCAAGCTTGATGTTTTTAATTAATCTAGCTCAGGAAATCAAATTAGGTGCTAACACTTCTATGACTTCAAATCTTACTTCTGTGATTGCTATTCCAAAGATCAAGCAGCAAATGGCAACTTATCATTTTAGTTAGACTGCACACTTAAGAATAAGATAAAGGCCCCATTCTAGCCTATGTGAGAACAAGTAATGTATAAGTGTAATACATATGTAACAAACATAAACTCTAATAAGAATATGACCTATTTCCGGTCCTAGGAAATTTCTGAGGAATTCCATGGATCTTCCCAGATGTGTATCCTGAAAGATCTGTAAAAGGGAAGGAGCATCTGCACAGATGCCCCTTACCTCTGCTCTCCTTCCCAGAATCCTCAGCCAGCTTCTCTGCCACAGATGACCACAGAACGCACCCTTCCCAAAAGATGGTCCCTAGCACACAAGGGGGAACAGCAGAAGTTAATACATCTGTAAGTAAACAGATGGCTGGTGGGTGAAAGGTGAATCCAGGTAAGTCCAAACTGGCTACCACATACAGAGCTAAAATCCTGCAAAGCCTTGGGATTTCCTGGGGTAAGAGGCCAATATTACAGAAGTTGAATTACTCCCCTTCCCCAGATACAGAGGGGAGCATGACGCATTGAAAAACAACTTTCTTTTTTTTAAATCCTTTCACTTCCCATTTCCACAGCAGCCTGTGTACCACAATTAGCAAGAAGCAAAATTAAATTTATGATGATTATACAACCTTCTGTGATTGCCAGCCATGCCAAGGGGCAAGTGCTGTGTGTAAAAGTAAAGTCAAGGTGGGGTGGGGGTCTTTTAAACAACCAGATGGGGCAAGAAACAAACTGAATTGATCTATTAATGTACTTACAAGTTCATAACACTTCACAAATACTGTTTTGAAGATAAACTCAATAAACAATCCCTATGAGGTAAGGAATTATTTTTACTCTCATTATATAGATGGTGAGCTGAGGCAGAGACAGATGCCCAAGATAACAGAAAATTTGTGGCAGAGGCAAGTACTGAACCCAGACGTCTGGAGTTACAGTCTAAGTCCTTAATCATGAGACTATCATTCCTCCCAGGAACCATACAAGTCCATCTCACTTTTAAAGCAGCAATCAAGTAGGATAGAAAATATATTGCCATCTTTGCTGGGATCACAAATGGTGGTTCTAAAATATCAGTTTTAAATGAATGCTTGCTTTTAAAATGAATTTAATACTTTATACACAGTGAAAGCTACATCTCAATATATACAATATCTTACTGAAGTTTTCAGTAGAATGTACAGTTTCTTTTCAAAGAAAAATATCACATATGGTTAAGAAAATTGAAATGTACAGTACACATCTCACATAACAGTGTTATTTGTCATGCAAAAAGTGTCAGTGCAAGGCTAGACCTATGAGGGATGAAGGATTATTCAGAGAATGTCAAGAGACACCCCCTCCCTCCCCCAATGTGGATAAAGAAGAAAATGTATCAAATTGTGTTTATGAAAACCTCAATATGTTGGTGATGTTAAACATACACTTAATTTTGGCACATACTGTGACCCAAGGTACCTAGGGTAGCCCACACTGAAAATGCCAAGGGCAGGGCAGGCTGCAAAAAGGAGAACAGATTCCACTAAAACTGGTGGTTAACACAGTAGTTAGATTCACCAACCAGTTACAAACTGTGCTCCTGATCCCCTACATTGGTTATCAAGAAGCTGAAAAAAAGAAATCACACAGCCAGGGCCGGTGCAAGGATATTTTGCGCCCTAGGCAAAACTTCCACCTTCCGCCCCCCCGCCTCCTCTCCTCCCCCCGAAGCATCGCTTATTATAAACTTTCAAAAATGAATACTGCATAATATGGCATTGTTCATTATAATTAATACACATTCGGCTTGAAAATTTATTAATTTCATTATTTAGTCTACATATTTAATAAAAATAAATGAATAACCTGACAATGTTGACATTGTTATTGTTTTCACTTTGCACAACATAGCATGGATCTTAAAATAAATCACATACATTATACACAATACACTGTCACTTTCTTCCTTCATTCTTTCATATCAAAATCTACTACATTTTATTCTACCTTTATAATATCCAATTATTGTTATTAATAAAATTTATAAAATTAGAGCCTTGCATGGTGTCAAGTATCAGGGGGTAGCCGTGTTAGTCTGTATCCACAAAAACAAGGAGTCCGCCAGCAACTACACACCACACCACAGAAACACTAACCCAGGAACCAATCCCTGTAGCAAACCTCACTGCCTACTCTGTCCCCAGATCTACTCTGGCGACACCATCAGAGGACCCGACCACATCAGCCACACCATCAAGGGCTCATTCATCTGCACGGCTACTAATGTTATATATGCCATCATGTGCCAGCAATGCCCCTCTGCCAGGTACATTGGCCAAACCGGACAGTCCCTACGTAAAAGAATAAATGGACACAAATCGGACATCAGGAATGGTAACATACAAAAGCCAGTAGGTGAACACTTCAATCTCCCTGGTCATTCTATTACAGATTTAAAAGTCACTATTCTTGAACAAAAAAACTTCAGAAACAGACGTCAAAGAGAAACAGCAGAACTAAAATTCATTTGCAAATTTAACACCATTAATTTGGGCTTGAATAGGGACTGGGAGTGGCTGGCTCATTACAGCAGCAGCTTTGCCTCTCCTGGAATTGACACCTCCTCATCAATTATTGGGAGTGGACCACATCCACCCTGATTGAATTGGCCCTGTCAACACTGGTTCTTCACTTGTGAGGTACTCCCTTCTCTTCATGTGTCATTATATAATGCCTGCATCTGTAACTTTCACTCCATGCATCTGAAGAAGTGGGTTTTTTACCCAGGAAAGCTTATGCCTAAATAAATCTGTTAGTCTTTAAGGTGCCACCGGACTCCTTGTTGTTTTTATAAAATTAGAATGGCGGATACTCCGTCATACTGGGGGACTGGGTTTGGGGGGAAGGGAAGCAGACTGGGTTCGGGTCAGTTGGGGATTGGGTTTGGCTGGGGAGTGCAAGGGGAGCAGAACGGATTCAGTCACTGGGAGGATCGGGTTTGGCTGGGGTGGGGAAGGGAAGCAGACCGGGGTCAGTCACTGGGAGGATCGGGTTTGGCTGGGGAGGGGAAGGGAAGCAGACCGGGGTCAGTCACTGGGAGGATCGGGTTTGGCTGGGGAGGGGAAGGGAAGCAGACCGGGTTTGGGTGTGGAGAGGGGAGAGGGCGCAATCTGGGTTTGGCCGGGGGGCGGCGGGCGGGGTAGGATTCAAAGAGCCGCAAGGTGAAATGGGCGCTCTCCTCTCCAGTCCCTGGCATGCAGCAGCAGCGGGCCAAGTGCAATTGCAACAGGGCAATGGGAGCGTGTCGCCTGCTTTGCCTTCACAAGTCCGTCCTGCGCCCGGGCTGGGGAGTTGAATGCTGGGCTCTCGCTCCAGCAGGGGGGTATGGGGAAGGCAGGACTGTGAGGCAGAGAGTGCGCGGCACTCACGCCAAAGCAGGGTCGGGAGGGTAGAAAGCTGGGGCACAGGGAGGTGGGTTAAAGCGGCTTAGCTGCCCCTCCACGCGAGAGAGCCGGCAGAGCTGCCAGCCACGCAGTAGCGGCGCCAGCTCTTCCGGCGCCCTAGGCGGCGGAAGGTCCTGCCCCCAAAATGCCGCCCCCAACAGCGGCGGCGGAAGGTCCCGCCCCCAAATTTGAACGGGCAGCCGCGGCGCCGGCGCCCCCAAAATAGGCCTAGGTCGCCTAATGGGTTGCGCCGGCCCTGCAGCCACGGCGTCCCTCCCTTCTCTCCCCAGGGAGCAGCAGAGCCTCCTCTGCCTGCAAATCCTGCAGCCCGCTCTCCGAGCATGCCATGCAAGTCGGCCCCAGCTGCACCGCACTGACAGCACAGCTCAGCCCCAGTGGGGGTCTTACACTTCCTGCCGCAAGCTAGCCCACTCTCCTTCTGACTGCTGTGCAATCTACAAGACAAAGGAGCTATTACTGTGTAAATTTACCTATCAACACAGCAATCAAATCAAAGGACTTCGCTGACTTTCTAAAGGCAGGAGAGCAATTCATTGGGAGCGTGGTTCTTATCATATACGTCTTCCCTCCCTACAGTCCGCGATCTGCAGCCAACGTCTTGATTGGCGGCAGTGCCCCCAAATCTTGGCGCCCTAGGCAGCTGCCTAGTCTGCCTAATGGTTGCACCGGCCCTGCACACAGCCCTCTTTATTGCATTCCAGTCACTGGCTCCCAATCAGCAAATAGGTCCAGTAAACTGAGAAATTACTTAAAACTCTATTCACTGTACAAAATGTTCTTCTGATCCCCAAAGGGCCAGTCTCTTACCAGATCAATACTAGTTTGGATCTTACCCAAAATACCACACTGCCAGCCAATCCTTTAGTATCTAAAACCAAAGGTTTATTATAAAAGAAAAGAACAAGAAGAGTTGTTAAATGTTCAAAGCAATCAGATACATACATATGACTTCAGAGTCCATATATCAGGTTCTTAGCAGCATTGGTGAGTTGGCTTTGTAAAGTCCCTCTGGAATACAGCCAAAGTTTGGACGGGTCTGTCAGTCCTTTATTCAAAGCTTCAGTTTGTAGAGAAGTTACTCCAGAGGTGAGAAACAGGACTGAAGACAAAATAGAGCTGATGCAGCTGCCTTTTTATGTTCTCTGCCATGTGGCTTGTACATCCTTTGTCCCAAACACAAGCTCACAGCACATAGGCATGGAAAAGTATTTGGAGTTTTTTGTCCATAGGCATGTCCCTACATGTCCTGCTGACTCATAGGTGTAGCCCCTGGCTTCTTTCAATGGGTCCATTGTACAGCTGATTCCAGCCTGCTAGATGGCTCATCAAGGGCATAGTGCTGATGCCAATCTGTCTAGGGGGTGTCACCCAGATTCACAGCACACGTTTGATATATGAATATACCACACATATTTATAACTCACAATACAAAGATGATACAGACATATAAACAAGCTTATCATATTTAGTAAAATCATAACTTTTCCACAGATACCTTACATGGCATATCTTGTATAAGATTCATTGCAATTTTGTAATATTGGTTTCGATATTATAAATGGTCACCCATATTCCATACAGCATCACATACTAATTAATCAATCTGTTTTGTTCCAAGTGTCCATGACCTCTTATGCTCATGACAGTCTTAAATATTCATATATTAAAATCACAACTATTATTTATAGCAGGGATCGGCAACCTTTCAGAAGTGGTGTGCTGAGTCTTCATTTATTCACTCTAATTTAAGGTTTGCCAGTAACACATTTTAACATTTTTAGAAGGTCTCTTTCTACAAGTCTATAATATATAACTAAACTATTGTTGTATGTAAAGTAAATAAGGTTTTTAAAATGTTTAAGAAGCTTCATTTAAAATTAAATTACAATGCAGAGCCCCCCGGACCGGTGGCCAGGACCCGGGCAGTGTAAGTGCCACTGAAAATCAGCTCAAGTGCCGCCTTCGGCACGAGTGCCATAGGTTGCCTACCCCTGATCTATAGAAAGATACTGAGCCATACATTGGCTGGCCAACTCCCATTGCTTTGCAGTAGAAGCAGGGCATTTAACTCCCTTATGCCAATTTGAAAATTTCTACCTTAGATATTAAAGACAATTTATTTTATGCTTTAATTTATCCAGAGTATATGTTCAGTTTTTGATATGCCAAAGATTTTGTTTTGGTAGCTGACCAGAGGCAGCTGGGGATGTGTGGGAGGCCATTAGGAATTATGAGATAAGCACAATAGCTGAATGTTTTTGCTGACATGATCAGCAGTGAATAAATTAATTCTGACAGTCCTTTGAGATGAATGAGGAAGCTCACACCTCAAAATTATTCCAAGCTGCCTCCAGACTCAGGAAGACAACACTGAATCAGACTACACTTGGTTGATGTTTTCAAGATGTTCTTTGCAATATAAAAGCTACATTTTTTTTTAATGTAAGCTTGGTTTCTGGGCGCAATTCTGTAGCAGAAGGTGGATTCTGCATCAGTGAAACTGTGCAAATATACAGTGTTTATTATAGGTTTTACTTCAATATCATTTAATGAACTACAATCAAGACATTTTACATGTTAATCATAAAGAAATCTGTATTTAAATTGACAGTTACCTTCTATCCCACTTCTGTAAAAATTACAGAAAGAAATTCTTAGAATGTAGAAAGTTTTTCAAAGCATTGATTCTGGGAAATATCAAAAGAAATAATACCTCACTCAATGTTTAACAAAAAGAACAGGCATACTTGTGGCACCTTAGAGACTAACAAATTTATTTGAGCATAAGCTTTCATGGGCTACAGCCCACTTCATCAGATGCTGTAGCCCACGAAAGCTTATGCTCAAATAAATTTGTTAGTCTCTAAGGTGCCACAAGTACTCCTGTTCTTTTTGCGGATACAGACTAACACGGCTGCTACTCTGAAACCTGTCAATGTTTAACAACATTGTTTCTCAGCAACATAAGGTGTGGCTGTCCTTGCGTTGCTGAGTGTGGCACTGCAGGCATTCCCTGCCTCAGTTTCCCATCTCCTGGGTTTTTTATCACTTCTGAGGATTCACATAAGCAGCGGCACAGGAGCAGGCGAACAGGGCTGCTAACAGGGGAGTTTGAGTGGGAGTTGGAAGGGGGCGGGGGCGCACCGCTCTGTGTGTTGTGTTCCCCAGGTGAGAATGATGATGGAGGCTGAGACAACTGCAGCCAAGAGCCAGGCAGCAGAGGAATCAATGCAGATGAGTGCATGTGGGAGCTGCGGTATGTACATTGTCCTTGCAGGGGTGCCTAAACAGAGGTATGTTTGCATGAAGTGCCGCCTAATAGAGCTGATGGAGGAGAAGATCCGGGGTTTAGAGATGCAGGTAGAAACCCTGATACAGCAGAGAAGGGGGTTCGAGCAGCTGATAGATCAAAGGCTAGGTGTGGCTGAAGGGGAATGCTCAGGCACACAGCTGGGAGCAGGGGCAAAGGCCTCTGAGGGAGGAATGCTGGGGGGGGATCACGGTCAGTGGAAGCATGTGACCGTGAGAAGCAGACAGGGAAAAAGGAGGGCTAGTGACGGGGAAATAGAGCTGCGAAATAGGTTTGAAGGTTTGGAGAATGAGGAGGGGGTACAGCGGGCGCTAGCTGATGGTGGGAGGGCGAGGAAAAAGAGAAGAGCGTGTAGTCCGATACTAAGAGGGGAGGAGTCGATGGAGACAGCTCCTACTTTGGGCCCGGGGAGGGTACAGAGTGGCTTACGGGGGACTGTAAGGGATGATAGGAATGGGAGGAGCGTACAACCAGGGGGAACGGCGCATAAACTAGCAGAGCCCACTGTCACCAGGCCGAGGCAGGTCTATGTAATTGGCGATTCCTTAGTGAAAAGGTTGGACAGGCCGGTGACCAGGGCCGATCCGGAGAACAGAAGGGTGTGCTGTTTACCGGGCGCTAAGATTCGTGATGTGGACCTGCGGTTGAAAAGGATCCTAAAAGGGGCAGGTAAGAACCCTCTTATCATCCTTCATGTAGGAACCAATGACACGGCCAGATTCTCGCTGGAGAGAATCAAGGGAGATTATGCCAGACTGGGTAAGACGCTGAAGGAAATCGAGGCTCAGGTAATCTTTAGTGGGATTTTGCCTGTCCCTAGAGAAGGGCGGCAAAGGGGGGACAGGATTGTGATGTTAAATAGTTGGCTCAGAGATTGGTGTTATAAGACGGGCTTTGGGATGTATGGCCACTGGGAGGCTTTCGGGAACAGAGAACTGTTCTCGCGGGATGGGCTCCACCTGAGTAGGGAGGGAAATAGACTTCTGGGAGGGAGGCTGGCGCATCTGATCGAGAGAGCTTTAAACTAGGAATTGCGGGGAGACGGTTGGGAGATGCACGGGCACTCTCCACGCCAGGCTTTAACATTGAGAGGGTGGACGAAGGGATAAAAACTGATATTGACAGAGGGAAGGGTTTGAACATAAGAAAGAGGGGGGGGAGGGATACTAGACCGATACGTCATACTGACGGTACGGTGTCCCTACCAAAGAGGGTAACAAAGGGGAGAGAAGCCAAAGGGCAAAAATTAGGATGTTTGTTCACTAATGCTAGAAGCCTAGGTAACAAAATGGAGGAACTGGAGCTCCTGGTCCGAGATTTGAAACCAGATATCGTGGGAATAACTGAAACGTGGTGGAACGGTAGCCACGACTGGAGTGCAGGTATGGAAGGGTATGTTCTTTTTAGGAAAGACCGGAACAAAGGTAAAGGGGGTGGGGTTGCCTTGTATGTCAATAAAGAGGTAGAGTGTAATGAAATAAATAGTAATGGAATAGATAATACGGAGTCTGTTTGGGCAAGGGTCACGTTGGGGAAGAAAAATACTAGAGCCTCCCCTGGGATAGTGATCGGGGTGTGCTATAGACCGCCGGGATCCAGCCTGGAGATGGATAGAGAACTCTTTAATGTTTTTAAAGAGGTCAATACTGGTAGGAACTGTATGATCATGGGAGACTTTAACTTCCCGGATATAGATTGGGGAATAAACGCTAGTAATAATCATAGGGCTCAGCTTTTCCTAGATGTGATAGCTGATGAATTCCTTCACCAAATGGTTGCTGAACCGACGAGGGGGGATGCCATTTTAGATTTGGTTTTGGTGAGTAGTGAGGACCTCGTTGAGGAAATGGTTGTAGGGGACAACCTTGGCTCGAGTGATCATGAGCTAATCCGGTTCAAACTAAATGGAAAGATAAATAAAAATGCATCTGAGACTAAGGTTTATGATTTCAAGAGGGCTAACTTTACTAAATTAAGGCAGCTAGTTAAAAAAGTGGATTGGGCAAACATATTTAGAGATCTAAAGGCGGAAGAGGCGTGGGATTATTTTAGGTGGAGGTTGCAGGACCTCTCTGAGGCCTGTATCCCGAGAAAGGGAAAAAGGGTTGTAGGTAGCGGTTTTAGACCGGACTGGATGAGCAAGCGTCTCAGAGGGGTGATTAGGAAAAAACAGAAGGCGTATAAACAGTGGAAGATGGGAGGGATCAGCAAAGAAACCTACCTTATGGAGGTAAGAGGGTGTCGGGATGCGGTTAGAAAGGCCAAAAGCCAAGTGGAGATAGATCTCGCGAAGGGAATTAAAAACAATAGTAAAAGGTTTTTTAGCCATATAAATAGGAAGAAATCCAAGAAAGAAGAAGTGGGACCGCTTAAGAATGGAGACGGGGTGGAGATTAAAGATCATCTAGGCATGGCACAATATCTGAACGAATATTTTGCCTCGGTATTTAATGAGGCTACTGAAGGGCTTGGGAATAGTGGCGGCGTGAATGATGGGAATGAAGGAGGGGGGGTAGACATTACGGTATCCGAGGTACGAGCCAAACTTGAAAAGCTTAACGGCAGTAAATCGGGCGGTCCGGATGACCTTCATCCGAGAATATTAAAAGAATTGGCGAGTGAAATTGCGAGCCCGTTAGCGAAAATTTTTAATGAATCCCTAAACTCGGGGGTTGTACCGCTGGACTGGAGATTAGCTAATGTAGTTCCTATATTCAAGAAGGGGAAAAAAAGTGACCCGGGTAACTACAGGCCTGTTAGTTTAACGTCTGTAGTGTGCAAAGTCATGGAAAAAATATTGAAGGAGAGAGTACTTACGGACCTTGAGGTCGATGGCGTCTGGGACAAATTACAACATGGTTTTACGAAAGGTAGATCGTGCCAAACCAACCTGATCTCCTTCTTTGAGAAAGTAACAGATTTTTTAGATAAGGGCAATGCGGTGGATCTGATATATCTTGATTTCAGTAAGGCGTTTGATACGGTACCGCATGAAGAATTACTGCGTAAATTGGAAAGGATGGGGATCGAAATGAAATTCCGGAGGTGGATAAAGAACTGGTTAAAGGGGAGACTGCAGAGGGTCGCACTGAAAGGGGAGCTGTCGGGTTGGAGGGAGGTTACCAGTGGGGTTCCTCAGGGTTCGGTTTTGGGTCCGATGTTATTCAATCTATTCGTCGCTGACCTCGGAACCGAAAGTAGGAGTGGGCTGATAAAGTTTGCGGATGACACGAAGTTGGGAGGTATTGCCAATTCGGAGAAGGATAGGGATATCCTCCAGGGGGATTTGGATGACCTGG
This sequence comes from Platysternon megacephalum, assembly GCA_003942145.1. Lineage (NCBI taxonomy): Eukaryota > Metazoa > Chordata > Testudines > Platysternidae > Platysternon > Platysternon megacephalum. The sequence goes on from QXTE01000133.1 coordinate 659,005, forward strand.
TAAACTGGAGTATTAGTAATAGGATGAAATTTAATAGTGAGAAGTGTAAGGTTATGCATCTAGGGATGACTAATAAGAATTATAGTTATAGGCTGGGGACGCACCTGTTGGAAGTAACGGACGAGGAGAAGGACCTCGGAGTCCTGGTCGATCGCAAGATGACTATGAGTCGGCAATGTGATGTGGCCGTCAAAAAGGCTAATGCGGTCTTGGGTTGCGTTAGGCGAGGTATTTCTAGTAGAGATAAGGAGGTGCTAGTCCCGTTATACAAGGCGCTGGTGAGACCTCATTTGGAGTACTGTGTGCAGTTCTGGTCTCCCATGTTTAAGAAGGATGAACTTAAACTGGAAAGGGTACAGAGAAGGGCCACTAGGATGATTCGAGGAATGGAAAGCCTGTCGTATGAAAGGCGACTTGAGGAGCTCGGATTGTTTTCCTTAACCAAAAGAAGGTTGAGGGGAGATATGATTGCTCTCTTTAAATATATCAGAGGGATCAATATCAGGGAGGGAGAGGAATTATTTCGGCTCAGTGCTAATGTGGATACGAGAACAAATGGATATAAATTGGCAGTTGGGAAGTTTAGGCTTGAAATTAGGCGAAGGTTTCTAACCGTCAGAGGAGTGAAATACTGGAATGGCCTGCCGAGGGACATAGTGGGGGCGAAAGACCTCTCCGGCTTTAAGACTAAGCTTGATAAGTTTATGGAGGGAATGGTTTGATAGGATAACTTGATTTACTCAATAGGTCAATAATGTGCCACCGCTGGTAGTTAGTACCGATGATAAATGTTGGGATATTGAAAGTCTTTTCCTAAGTGTCTGGATGGAGAGTATTGGCCGCATGCTCGGGGTTCAGCTGATCGCCATATTTGGGGTCGGGAAGGAATTTTCCTCCGGGGTAGATTGGCAGAGGCCCTGGAGGTTTTTCGCCTTCCTCCGAGCATGGGGCAGGGGTCGTTTGCTAGAGGATTATCTGCTGCTTGAAGTCACCAAATCAGGATTTGGGGACTTCAACAGCTGAGTGAAGGGTGAGAGTTATTTCAGGGGTGGGTGGGTCAACTTTTGTGGCCTGCATCATGCAGGAGGTCAGACTAGATGATCATAATGGTCCCTTCTGATCTCAAGTTCTATGATTCTATGATTCTATGATAACTCAGTCCTCCTGCTGGGTCACCCTCAGAGCCCAGTCCCTTTTCTGGGATAACAAAAGCCCAAAATAAGTCCATACAAACAAAAGTTAATCCAACCTGATGGGCTACTCTTCAGCCTTCCTTCTGGGTTTAGTTCCCAGTGCCTTTTGGGCTATTTTTTAGTCTGTCTGCTCTGGAATAAAACTGTAGAACCACTCAGCCGAATTGTGCATCGTCTCTGGACTGTTGAATAATGGCATAGTGCATAGAAAAAGTGTGTACCAAGGACCAGATTGCTGCCCTGCAGATAGCTTGAATAGGGACTTGAGCCAGAAAGGCTACCGACAAGGCTTAGGACCTTGTAGAATGAGCAGTAAGGTTTGGCAGAGGGGAAACACCTGCAAGGACATAACATGCTTTGATACAGGACGTTATCCACAATGAGATTCTCTGAGCCTTCATCCTTTCGGCTATCGCTATGAAGAAACGCAGAGATTTATGGAATGGTTTGGTCCTTTCAATATATAAAACACCAGGGCTCATCTAACATCCAAGGAGTGCAGGTGTTGTTCCTCCCCATTTGCATACAGTTTAGGGTAAAAAATTGGTAGAAAAATGGGTTGGTTGCAGTGAAACTGGGACACCACCCTGGGAAGGAAACTTGGGTGTGGGCCTAACTGCACCTTATCCTTAAAAAAGGTTGTATAAGGAGGCTCAGATTGCTGATACTCTCCTGGTCGAGGTGACTGCCACTAGAAAAGCTACCTTCCAAGACAGGTGCAGCTGTGAACATGTTGCTAGTGGCTCGAAGGGCAGCCCCATTGATCTCGAAAGGATGAGATTCAGATCCCATGAGGGGGACTGGATTCTTTATCTGCAGGAATATCCTCTCTAGACCTTTAAGGAAGCGGATTACCATCTCATGTGAGAAAACTGACCTATTGTCTATTTTCAGGTAGAATGCTGTGGAAGTAGAGCAAGGCCTGACAGGGATTTGACTGGGATTTCATCTCAAACACTCTCTGTTAGCAAGAGTCAGGCTAGCTGTAACCCTAATAACGCGAGATTTGTAGAAGCGAGGATTGTGTGAGGCAAGTGGGAAAGAACTGGGTGAGAAGTTGTTGCGACCTTGTGGAGATAAATATGGAATGTAGACTAGAGTCTAAATAAGTGAGAAAAATAAGATATCAGGATGACCTATGTATAAACAAAATGCAGCTGTTGCTTATTATTGTATGTAACAAAAAGTATAAATGCTTGCTGTAATTGTTTACCTGGAGAGAGACCTGGCTAGGAGGGGGAAACCCTGTGTCCTAGTGCACTCTCTCCCTCTATGCAATTGCTTGAGAAAATAAAGTATCTGATTTGCTGCACCCAACCAAAAGCGTGAGAAGTGTGTTTTTCTCCAACAATGCCGAGATGGCTGCCAGGTGAACCATGATCGAGGAGTGGGCCAGGCCCTGCTCCTTCAGAGATCGGAGGTAGTCTAAGATGAGCTCTAGTGAAGCCTCCAGAGGTGGCACTCCAGTACGTTGGGAAGACCAAAGGGAGAAACCTTGTCTGTTAATGGCTAACGTATTGTCCATGAGAACCAAAACTGTTTTGTTTGTAATATGGGGCTGAAATGCCTGACAAGCTAGGCAGACTGCTCCTCCCGGGACCACAGAACTTGTCTCCTGAGATGTCCTAGGTGGGGTCCCCAACCTAGCACCAAGGCATTGGAGACCAGATGCGTGGACAGTTAGGGCCTTGTGAAGGGCACACACACACACCCCACATACCACCTGCGGACTGACTACTTGCTTCCCACTACCACCCTGGTCTGCCACCCGTGGAAACAGCAGCCCCTCAGCACTCTGAGCCCAGCATAGCACTGGGAGAGGGCCTGATCACCCGGGGTGTGGGACAGACGGTCTCCGTTGGAGCCCTGAACCTGGCTGCAGCCAATGCAAAACCTGCCAATACCTGCCCCACCCAGGCAATCAGGGCCAGAGTCACCCAGATCCAGGAATCATGGCCCCAGACCCATACACACCAGAGGTAGCAGCTGTAAATAGAAGCCCCTCAGCATGTCCAAGCCCAGCAGCACTCAAAGAATGTGTTGGCCTCTGAGGTGGAAGGCAGAGGGTCTCCCCAGGGCCAGGGGCGGTGAGTTGTATGGGCCCGTGGTGCCCAGGCTCCAGCAATATTCAGGNGTCAGGCTAGCTGTAACCCTAATAACGCGAGATTTGTAGAAGCGAGGATTGTGTGAGGCAAGTGGGAAAGAACTGGGTGAGAAGTTGTTGCGACCTTGTGGAGATAAATATGGAATGTAGACTAGAGTCTAAATAAGTGAGAAAAATAAGATATCAGGATGACCTATGTATAAACAAAATGCAGCTGTTGCTTATTATTGTATGTAACAAAAAGTATAAATGCTTGCTGTAATTGTTTACCTGGAGAGAGACCTGGCTAGGAGCGGGAAACCCTGTGTCCTAGTGCACTCTCTCCCTCTATGCAATTGCTTGAGAAAATAAAGTATCTGATTTGCTGCACCCAACCAAAAGCGTGAGAAGTGTGTTTTTCTCCAACAATGCCGAGATGGCTGCCAGGTGAACCATGATCGAGGAGTGGGCCAGGCCCTGCTCCTTCAGAGATCGGAGGTAGTCTAAGATGAGCTCTAGTGAAGCCTCCAGAGGTGGCACTCCAGTACGTTGGGAAGACCAAAGGGAGAAACCTTGTCTGTTAATGGCTAACGTATTGTCCATGAGAACCAAAACTGTTTTGTTTGTAATATGGGGCTGAAATGCCTGACAAGCTAGGCAGACTGCTCCTCCCGGGACCACAGAACTTGTCTCCTGAGATGTCCTAGGTGGGGTCCCCAACCTAGCACCAAGGCATTGGAGACCAGATGCGTGGACAGTTAGGGCCTTGTGAAGGGCACACACACACACCCCACATACCACCTGCGGACTGACTACTTGCTTCCCACTACCACCCTGGTCTGCCACCCGTGGAAACAGCAGCCCCTCAGCACTCTGAGCCCAGCATAGCACTGGGAGAGGGCCTGATCACCCGGGGTGTGGGACAGACGGTCTCCGTTGGAGCCCTGAACCTGGCTGCAGCCAATGCAAAACCTGCCAATACCTGCCCCACCCAGGCAATCAGGGCCAGAGTCACCCAGATCCAGGAATCATGGCCCCAGACCCATACACACCAGAGGTAGCAGCTGTAAATAGAAGCCCCTCAGCATGTCCAAGCCCAGCAGCACTCAAAGAATGTGTTGGCCTCTGAGGTGGAAGGCAGAGGGTCTCCCCAGGGCCAGGGGCGGTGAGTTGTATGGGCCCGTGGTGCCCAGGCTCCAGCAATATTCAGGGCCCGGGGGTCCGGCTCCACCAATGTTCAGGACCGGGTCTCTCCCCCGGCCCCGCCTGCCGCCCCCACGCGCCTCCCCCGAGTGTCCCCCAGCCCGCACTTGCTGCCCCCGCGCACCTCCCCCGGGTCCAAGAGCGCCCTGCCTCTCCCCTGCAGCTCCACACTGACTCCGCTCTGCTGGCTCCTGGCATCAACTGCCTCCGCAGGGTCCTAGTGCCCCCCAACCACTAGTGGTAGGGCAGGCTGCCCTTACCCTGCCCTTCCACCTTGGACCCTTCCCTTTTCCGGCAGGACCCTCCACCAGCACAGGGCCCCCCCTGCCCGCAGTCACTGCTCCTGCCCCACACTGGGCAAGGGGTAGCCCCATCCCTCACCCCCAGTGAGGCTACAGTGAGGGGCAGCAGCAGGAGAGGAGGTGCACATGTGATGGCAGCCCCCCACCCGGCACCCACCACAGGGGAAGCGAGGGGGCTTCCTGGCCCTGAGAGTGGCCCTAGGAGCATGAGCAGTGACAATGGTGTGGGGTAAGTGTGCTGCCGGGGGGGAGAGGAGGGCCCCTTCCCCAGAGCTCACTGCTGTCGGCGGGGAGAGGGCTGGGGGGAGTCCTCCTCTCTGGCCCCAGCCCCGGGGCAGCCTGCCTACACCCCAAACTCATCCCCAGCCCTGCTCCACCCCAGAGCCCACACCCCCAGCCAGAGCCCTCACCCCCCCCCCGCACCCCTACCCTCTGCACTAGCCCTGAGCCCCTCCCACACCCCAAACCCCTCAGCCCCAGCCAGAGCCCTCATCCCCCTGCACCCTAACCCTCTGCCCCAGCCCTGAGCCCCCTCCTGCATCATGAACCCCTCATCCCCAGCCTCACCCCACAGCCCTCACCCCACACCCCAACCCTCTGCCCTAGCCCTGAGCCGCCTCCCACCCCCAAACTCCCTCCCAGAGCCTGCACCCCCTCCCTCTGCACTCCCTCCCACCCCCAAACTCCCTCCTCGCAGTGTGCTAGACAACCTGGACCCAACCTTCTCAGGTCCACTATAATGGGAAGTCTGGAACATTAATTGGAATAGGTGTGGTATGCCCATACGAGAGAAGGTGCAGGGCACTGTACTACACAGGGGACAGTGGGACAAATGGAATATTGACACCTTCCAGCTTGATGCCTGGCCCTATCAGGAAATGTGTCGCCGTATGTCCTATGCTTTTCCAGGCATACCTGGGCAGGAGGATCCCAAAAGAAAAAGAAAAAAAGGGGGTGGAGTGTTAGGATATAGATATTCAGGCCTGTCTGCAAAGACCTATATTTTAAGAATGTAGGTGTATTCTTATCACTTAGCTAGTTATAGAGGTATAAAAGAAAGAATCAAAATCACTGTCTGCTGGTGTAAGGGCCTTCTCTTACTGTGACAGTCTGAGGCCCTGTTCTTAGGCTAAGGCCTTTGGCTAAGCAGCAGAGGCAGCCATAACCTGGGAAGCAAACAGTCACATCCTCACATTCCAAACTAGTCACATTGAAATAAGGCAATCTGGGGCTGTTAGAAAGGTGATCCAATCTATCACCTCCAGAGAAAGGGAAGAGCCTAAAAGATTTAAAGAAAACTTAGTTTGATAGCATCCTGTCTGGCAAGAACTCACTTATCAATAGCTGGGGTGTACAATCCTCATTTCTGTATTGTTCTATCACTGTAGTCTCCACTTCCCTTTGTCTGTATCATCTCTGTCTGGTTCTGTGATTGTTTCTGTCTGCTGTATAATTAATTTTGTTGGGTGTAAACCAATTAAGGTGGTGGGATATAATTGGTTAAATAATCATGTTACAATATGTTGGGATTGGTTAGTTAAATTTCAATAAAATGATTGGTTAAGATCAGGGCCGGCTCTAGGTTTTTTGCTGCCCCAAGCAAAAAATTTTTTGGCTGTCCCCCCCCGCCCCGCGCACTTTTTTTTGGCTTTTACACGTTTGCACTTTGCAGTTTTGTTTTGACTGTTTAAAATTAAAAAAAAAATGAAAACAGAGAATTTGTAGTTAGTGAAATAAAACAATTTCCTACTAGTGTAATTTTAACATTTAATTTTAACAAAAACACAATAACAAACAATTTGAGTTCAACTATACACTGTAATGAAAAACTTTAGTGTCTTCCAGTTTCTCATAAATTAAAAGAATTTATATGAACTGAATTTTTCTGGTTTTTATACTTGCGTAGTCTTTTAATAAGTCAGTGAAATCTAAATTTTTTGCAAAAGTACTTTCAATTGAAATTAATGCCAGTCCTGACATACAATTTTGAGACATGGTGGACCTCAAATAATTTTTTAGTAATTTCAGTTTTGAGAAACTGCGCTCACCAGAAGCCACTGATACTGGTAATGTTAAAAGAATGCGTAACGCGAAACGGAAATTAGCGCGAATGGCACCGATAGGGCAGCACAGTACACACACGACATCGTGATTTGAGTGACCGTGTCACATGACATGATATTTTTCATGTCACACTCCTATTGCACTACTGTACTTGCCGTAGATAAGGCGCTAGTCATTGGGGCGAGAGAGCTCCCCACGAGCTCGGATACACACTGGACCCAGCCCTGCTGGCGTTTTCCCAGCGCTGAGGCCGCCCAGCTGGGAGCCCGAGGGGCATGCAATGGAGAGAGCTCTGTGGCTGGAGGAGCCAAGGAAGAGGTGCTGGGCTTGCTGGACAGATGCTGCCCCTCTCTGCCAGGTCGCTCGCCCCCTGCAGGAGGGGAGGCAGAAGGAGACTCCAGGCACTGGAGTGCTGTGAGGGGCTGGGGAGGGAGGCAGCAGCCTCTGGGGTTCCAGCAGGCAGAAGCTCCCCAGGGGTCCTGGGGACCCTCCCGCCTGGCCCGACTCTTACCTTGCTGCGGATCTGGCCTGAGGTGGAGTCATCTCTGGTCACCGCCGCTCCCAGGGCCAGGGGTTGGGGCTGTTGCTGGATCCCAGCCCTGCTCATCCTTGGGCTTCGCCTTGGCCCTGGCACGAGCTGGGCTCAGCCCGGGCTGCCACTCCGCTCCCCTCTCCCCTCCCCTGGCAGGAGGCGGCGCAGAGAGGAGGAGGCAGAGGCGGGGACAAGCCGAGGAGGAGCGGACCGCCTGGGCACCATGTTCCCCCGTCCTCTGCAGCCGGAGCAGGGCTGCGCTACCGGCTCCCGCCTGAGGGGGGAAGGGGGAGCCGCTGCCCGCGGGAGAGCGGCGTGAACAAGCCGAGGAGCCGCCGTTCCCCAGAAGCTGCGACAGGGCTGTGCTACCGGCGCCTGCCTGGGGGGGTGGGGGTGGCTGCTTCCTGCTGCCCGCAAGAGAGCGGTGTGAACAAGCCGAGGAGCGGCCCGTCCTCTGCAGCCGGGGCAGGGCCGCGCTACCGGCTCCGCCTGGGGGGTGGGCGCTGACAGCGGGAGAGCGGCGGGAGCCAGTAGCGTGGCCCTGCCCCGGCTACAGAGGTCGGGCCGCTCCTCGGCTTGTTCACGCCGCTCTCCCGCGGGCAGCGGCCCCCCCTTCCCCCCCTCAGGCGGGAGCCGGTAGCGCGGCCCTGCTCCGGCTGCAGAGGACGGGGGAACATGGTGCCCGGGCGGTCCGCTCCTCCTCGGCTTGTCCCCGCCTCTGCCTCCTCCTCTCTGCGCCGCCTCCTGCCAGGGGAGGGGAGAGGGGAGCGGAGCGGCAGCCCGGGCTGAGCCCAGCTCGTGCCAGGGCCAAGGCGAAGCCCAAGGATGAGCAGGGCTGGGATCCAGCAGCAGCCCCAACCCCTGGCCCTGGGAGCGGCGGTGACCAGAGATGACTCCACCTCAGGCCAGATCCGCAGCAAGGTAAGAGTCGGGCCAGGCGGGAGGGTCCCCAGGACCCCTGGGGAGCTTCTGCCTGCTGGAGCCCCAGAGGCTGCTGCCTCCCTCCCCAGCCCCTCACAGCACTCCAGTGCCTGGAGTCTCCTTCTGCCTCCCCTCCTGCAGGGG
>QXTE01000133.1:675806-797454 GCA_003942145.1 Platysternon megacephalum
TATGTGAATGTTTCTCGTCTGATCTGGCCCTTACATTATCCTCTTCCATCCTCTGCTCCCGGCTATAACCTAGAGAACCACTGTGCTAGAGGGAGGTTACTAGTGGAGTTTCTCAGGGATCAGTCTTGGGACCAATCTCATTTAACATTTTTATTACTGACCTTGGCACAAAAAGCGGGAGTGTGCTAATTAAATTTGCAGATGACACAAAGTAGGGAGGTATTGCCAATATGGAGGAGGACCAGAATATCATACAAGAAGATCTGGATGACCTTGTAAACTGGAGTAATAGAAATGGGATGATATTTAATAGTGCAAAATGCAAGGTCATGCATTTAGGGACTAACAACAAGAATTTTTGCTGTAAACTGGGGAGTTATTTAAGTTAAGCACCAATGTGGACGTCAGAACAAATGGATATAAACTGGCCACCAACAAGTTTAGGCTTGAAATTAAGTGAAGGTTTCTAACAATCAGAAGAGTGAAGTTCTGGAACAGCCTCCTAAGAGGAGCAGTGGGGGCAAAAATCCTATCTGGCTTCAAGACTGAGCTTGATAAGTTTATGGAGGGGATGGTATGACAGGACTCCTTACAATGGTGTGTGGCCCATCGGTGACTGCCTGTAGCAAAAATCTCCAATGGCTGGAGATGGGGCACTAGATGTGGAGGGCTCTGAGTTACTACAGAGAATTTTTTCCCAGATATCTGCCTGGTGGGTCTTGCCCACATGCTCAGGGTCTAACTGATCACCATTATTAGTGGTCGGGAAGGAATTTTCCCCTGGGTCAGATTGACAGAGACCCTGGTGGTTTTTCGCTTCTTCTATATCAGTGGCTCTCAACCTTTCCAGACTACTGTACCCCTTTCAGGAGTCTGATTTGTCTTGTGTACCACCAAGTTACACCTCACTTAAAAACTACTTGCTTACAAAATCAGACATAAAAATACAAAAGTGTCACACACATTATTACTGAAAAATTGCTTACTTTCTCATTTTTACCATCAGCGCCGGCTCCAGGGTTTTTGCTGCCCCAGGCAGCAAANAAAAAAGCCGCGATTGCGATCTGCGGCGGCAATTCGGTGGGAGGTCCTTCGCTCCGAGCGGGAGTGAGGGACCCTCCGCCGAATTGCCGCCGAATAGCTGGACGTGCCGCCCCTCTCCCGAGTGGCCGCCCCAAGCACCTGCTTGTTCAGCTGGTGCCTGGAGCCGGCCCTGTTTACCATATAATTATAAAATAAATCAATTGGAATAGAAATATTGTACTTACATTTCAGTGTATAGTACATAGAGCAGCATAAACAAGTCATTGTCTGTATAAAATTTTAGTTTTTACTGACTTCACTAGTGCGTTTTACGTAGCCTGTTGTAAAACTAAGCAAATATCTAGATGAGTTGATGTACTCCCTGGAAGACCTCTGTGTACCCGTAGGGGTACACGTACCCCTGGCTGAGAACCACTGCTCTGCAACATGGGGCACAGGTCACTTGCAGATTTAAACTAGTGTAAATGGTGAATTCTCTGTAACTTGAAGTCTTTAAACCATGGTTTGAGGACTTCAGTAACTCAGCCAGAATTAGGGGTCAATTATAGGAGTGAGTGGGTGTGGTTCAGTGGCTTGCAATGTGCAGGAGTTCAGACTAGATGACCATGATGGTCTCTTCTGACTTTAGTAAGAGCATCTGAGAAAGAATATACATTACAATTAGGGCTGTCGATTAATCGCAGTTAACTCACGCGATTAACTAAAAAAATGTATTGCGATTAAAAAAATTAATCGCGATTAATTGCAGTTTTAATCACATTGTTAAACAATAGAATACCAATTGAAATTTATTAAATATTTTGGATGTTTTTCTATATTTTCATATATATTGTATTCTGTGTTGTAATTGAAATCAGTGTATATTATTTTTGATTATAAATATTTGCACTGTAAAAGTGATAAACAAAAGAAATAGTATTTTTCAATTCACCCCATACAAGAGCTGTAGTGCAATCTCTTTATCGTGAAAGTGCAACTTACAAATGTAGATTTTTTTGTTACATTACTGCACTCAGAAACAAAACAAATGTAAAACTTCAGAGCCTACAAGTCCACTCAGTCCTACTTTTTGTTCAGCCAATCGCTAAGACAAACAAGTTTGTTGACATTTACAGGAGATAATGCTGCCCTCTTCTTATTTACAATGTCACCAGAAAGTGAGACCAGGCATTTGCATGGCACTTTTGTAGCCGGCATTGCAAGGTATTTGTGCCAGGTATGCTAAACATTCGTATGCCCCTTCATGCTTCAGCCACCATTCCAGAGGACATGCTTCCATGCTGATGATGCTCATTAAAAAAATAATGGGGGATAATTGTATGTCCCGTGCTCTGTTTTACTCGCATTCTGCCATATATTTCATGTTATAGCAGTCTCGGATGATGTTCGGAGGATGTTGATGTTGTGATGTTGCACATGTTGTTCATTTTAAGAACACTTTCACTGCAGATTTGACAAAATGTAAAGAAGGTACCCCCATGTGAGATATCTAAAGATAGCTACAGCACCCAACCCAAGGTTTAGGAATCTGAAGTGCCTTCCAAAATCCGAACCCAAACTACCAAAAAAAGAAAATCAACCTTCTGCTGGTGGCATCTGACTGAGATAATGGAAATGAACATGCAGGGCCAGCGCAACCCATTAGGCGACCTAGGCGCTAGGGCGCTGCTATTTCGGGGGCGCCGGCGCCCCGGCCGGCCGTGGAAATTTGGGGGCGGGACCTTCCGCCGCCGCTGTCGGGGGCGGCATTTCGGGGGCGGGACCCTCCGCTGCCTAGGGCGCCGGAAAAGCTGGCGGCGCTCCTGTGAACATGTATTTGAACACTGTATGTGAACACTGCTTTGGATTGTTATTGAACAGAACCCGTCATCAGCATGGACGCATGTCCCCTGGAATGGTGATTGAAGCATGAAGGGACATATGAATCTTTAGTGCAGTGATCACCAACCCATTGATCGCGATTGACTGGTCAATCCTGGAGACTCTCCCAGTCAATCACGATCTCCAGCCGCGGCAGCACAGCGGGGTTGCCTGCCTCAGCCAGCATGCCCCTGAGAAGCTGGATATGAGTCAGCAGTGTGCCCTTGTTTCCAAGAAGGCTAACGGCTTATTGGGCTGCATTAGTAGTAGCATTGCCAGCAGATCGAGGGAAGTGATTATTCCCCTCTATTCGGCACTGGTGAGGCCATATCTGGAGTATTGCATCCAGTTTTGGGTCCCCCACTACAGAAAGGATGTGGACAAATTGGAAAGAGTCCAGCGGAGGGCAACAAAAATTATCAGGGAACTGGGGCACATGACTTACGAGGAGAGGCTGAGGGACATGGGCTTGTTTAGTCTGCAGAAGAGAAGAGTGAGGGGGGAGTTGATAGCAGCCTTCAACTACCTGAGGGGGGTTCCAAAGAGGATGGAGCTCGGCTGTTCTCAGAGGTGGTAGATGACAGAACAAAGAGCAATGTTCTCAAGTTGGAGTGTGGGAGGTCTAGGTTGGATAGTAGGAAACACTATTTCACTAGGAGGGTGGTGAAGCACTGAAATGTGTTACCTAGGGAGGTGGTGGAATCTCCATTCTTAGAGGTTTTTAAGGCCCGGCATGACAAAACCCTGGTTGGGATGATTTAGTTGGTGTTGGCCCTGCTTTGAGCAGGGGCTTGGACTAGATGACCTCCTGAGGTCTCTTCCAACCCTAATCTTCTATGATTCTATGATTCTATGTGCAGCAGTGTGGAAATTGAGTTGAGTGTTTTGGCAGACAATTCAGATTATATTTGCTTTTTGTGAGTGCATGTTTCTACACTGGTAGCATTTTAGATTTTTCTTTTCTTTAATTGTTGAAGTTGGAGATAGGTCATGGAACTATTTCAGTTGTGAACATTTATGGTAAATTATTTTACAAGAGAAAACATAGGTTAGATGGAACATGAGCATGCAATCGATCAAGGAGGAACATCATTAGAATTTAGAATTATTTGCAATTTTCAATCATTGTTTGTTGGAATTATTCTGAATGTATTTTGTTCATAATAATATATTATATTTCACTTTTTCCCAATGTTATCTTTCACTTTTCTTTGTGAATCTATGAGACTCCCTTCTGCCTAAGGTAACTGCTCCTTCACTCTGTCAATTAGTCTGGAATTAGTTACTTTATATATAATGACAGTTAAATGCACTGGACATATATAGTTGTTCTCTCTGGTTTCCTCCTCCCCTTTGGGTGAAATTATGTTATCATAAAAACCCCCCCGCCCAACTGAGCACTCAGTGAAACCATCACAAATCACTATGAATTTGAGTTGACTTGCAATCAAAATGCAGAGCTGTATTGATAGTTTTTATGTACTGATCCAGTTTACAGATCTTTTAATATTACCCTCAAGTCATGATTCTGTTGTTTTTCAAATTAATTGTTTTAACTAGTCTTCTCAAGTCCATTTTGTAGTACAGAAAATTTCTAGCTGTTTGTATACTTTGCCAGGGGTCCGGTTTTCAACCGGAACACCTGGTCGAAAAGGGACCCTCCCCAGCCCGGTGAAAATGAGGGACTTACAGGTACGGGGCTGGGTTGAGGCCGGCTCTGGCCCCTGGAAGGGGCGGGGCCTCAGGCGGAAGGGGCGGGGACGGGGGGGGTCAGAGCCAGCCCCAGCCCACCTTGTACCGGTAAGTCCCTATTTCTACTTTCACCCCTGAATGTCTATGAAAGAATAAACATGAAACCCTCCAAGTCTAAAGTTTACAGTTAACAAGCTCATCATCTTGATAAAAACTCTGTAGGCCGAGGCTAGCCTGAAGGGCATTTGTTATATTAAAAGAAATCCTAATTTGTTGTGATGCATATATACTGCTGATGGAAAGGGTTTTTTTAGGGACATGTAGATGAGTATTCTTGATATTATTGAAGCCAAAATGTCACTTGAGTGGATGGCATCGATAATGATCTGTTTGAAATAATAGTGGAAAGAGGTAACAATTTCATATTGGAGCAGAAAATGCATTTAGTCACCGTCAAGAAACAATAAATGAATTTAGGTAGTTGAACCAGAATCATATTCATGCACATATATGCTTACAAGTCCTTCCTTCTGCAGTTCAATCTTCCAAATATTTATTGGCCTCAGAAATACATACATTTTGCAAAATGAAGGAACTTCATTACATTTTCAGCTTCTAGAATTACAATACAATACAGTGCCGCTACCGCCCCGGGCCCTTTAAACCCCTGCCAGAGCCCCTGGCTGCCGCTGCTACTCCAGGGCTCTGGCTGCGGGGCTCCGGGGACTATTTAAAGGGCCGGGGCCATAGAGGCAGCGGGAGCCCCGGGCCCTTTAAATAGCCCCCGGAGCCCTGCTGTTACTTCAGGGCTCTGGGGGCTATTTAAAGGGCCCAGGACTCCCCTGCTTCTACCATCCTGGCCCTTTAAATAGTCCCCGGAGCCCTGGGGTAGCAGCGGCGGGGCTCCGGCAGCTATTTAAAGGGCCCAGGGCAGTAGAGGCAGCAGGAGCCCCGGGCCTTTAAATAACCCCCGGAGCCCTGCCACTACCCCAGGGCTCCAGCCAATATTTAAAAAGGGCTCTAGGGGTGATCCCGGCAATTACAGACGGGTAAGTCTAACGTCGGTACCGGGCAAATTAGTTGAAACAATAGTAAAGAATAAAATTGTCAGACACATAGAAAAACAAACTCTTGAGCAAGAGTCAACATGGTTTCTGTAAAGGGAAATCGTGTCTTACTAATCTATTAGAGTTCTTTGAAGGGGTCAACAAACATGTGGACAAGGGGGATCCGGTGGACATAGTGTACTTAGATTTCCAGAAAGCCTTTGACAAGGTCCCTCACCAAAGGCTCCTACGTAAATTAAGCTGTCATGGGATAAAAGGGAAGGTCCTTTCATGGATTGAGAACTGGTTAAAGGACAGGGAACAAAGGGTAGGAATTAATGGTAAATTCTCAGAATGGAGAGAGGTAACTAGTGGTGTTCCCCAAGGGTCAGTCCTAGGACCAATCCTATTCAATTTATTCATAAATGATCTGGAGAAAGGGGTAAACAGTGAGGTGGCAAAGTTTGCAGATGATACTAAACTACTCAAGATAGTTAAGACCAAAGCAGATTGTGAAGAACTTCAAAAAGATCTCACAAAACTAAGTGATTGGGCAACAAAATGGCAAATGAAATTTAATGTGGATAAATGTAAAGTAATGCACATTGGAAAAAATAACCCCAACTATACATACAACATGATGGGGGCTAATTTAGCTACAACGAGTCAGGAAAAAGATCTTGGCGTCATTGTGGATAGTTCTCTAAAGATGTCCACGCAGTGTGCAGAGGCGGTCAAAAAAGCAAACAGGATGTTAGGAATCATTAAAAAGGGGATAGAGAATAAGACAGAGAATATATTATTGCCCTTATATAAATCCATGGTACGCCCACATCTCGAATACTGTGTACAGATGTGGTCTCCTCACCTCAAAAAGGATATTCTAGCACTAGAAAAGGTTCAGAAAAGGGCAACTAAAATGATTAGGGGTTTAGAGAGGGTCCCATACGAGGAGAGATTAGAGAGGCTGGGACTCTTCGGCTTGGAAAAGAGAAGACTAAGGGGGGACATGATAGAGGTATATAAAATCATGAGTGATGTTGAGAAAGTGGATAAGGAAAAGTTATTTACTTATTCCCATAATACAAGAACTAGGGGTCACCAAATGAAATTAATAGGCAGCAGGTTTAAAACAAATAAAAGGAAGTTCTTCTTCACACAGCGCACAGTCAACTTGTCTGAGGAGGTTGTGAAGGCTAGGACTATAACAGCGTTTAAGAGAGAACTGGATAAATTCATGGAGGTTAAGTCCATTAATGGCTATTAGCCAGGATGGGTAAGGAATGGTGTCCCTACCCTCTGTTTGTCAGAGGGTGGAGATGGATGGCAGGAGAGAGATCACTTGATCATTACCTGTTGGGTTCACTCCCTCTGGGGCACCAGGCATTGGCCACTGTCGGTAGACAGGATACTGGGCTAGATGGACCTTTGGTCTGACCCAGTACAGGCGTTCTTATGTTCTTAACCTATTTACCATTGTGAGCCACATCCACACAATATGTACACTACCTGTGTGGTGCTAAGGATGTCACATGGACAGTTCACCTTTCAGTATGACCCATATTGTCTCCCCTTCAACCAGTTCCTTATCCACTTTTCAGTTCTCATATTAATCCCCATCTTCTCCAATTTAACTAATAATTTCTCATGTGGAACTGTATCAAATGCCTTACTGATATCAAGGTAGATTAGATCTACTGCATTTCCTTTCTCTAAAAAATCAGTTATCTTCTCAAAGAAAGATATTAGTAACTTTGTTACTACCGCTTGAATCCAACAATTGAAACAACTGTAGAAAAATCTATCATTTAGGCTACTTACTTTTTGCAGTTCACCAAGCTTGGAACAGATCCTAACTTTAGGAAACATCCAGAAAACTTAATAAGTGAGGGCCCTTTCTTATGTTAATCACCTGTTAATCACTCTGTTTATAAACAAAATTCTGACTCCCTGCCTCAGGGGCCCAAGCTGGGAGAAGTCTCCTGTCTCCTAAGCAGAACTCATTACATTGCACACTCAGGCTGCAATGCCCCGCCACCTCCAGCCCCCGCACAAACTCCACCCATGGGTAAAATATCCTATCATGTTTGGGTTATATAAGAGACTTGCTGGGCATTCAGTAGTAGTTCAATGTAGTTTAAAATAACAGTTTTGACACATTTTTGGAGGGAACATTTTGGACATTGGACACAACAGTAACAACTCTTGTAACAATGGCAGCACCTCATTTTCACACTTAATACATGTATCAACATTGGTGAAAATGGAACATAGAGTGAATCAGTAGTAAAATGGATGAACACAATGTAGGCCAATAAAGTCAGATAAGAGGCAACGCATGGGAGTGGGCATGCAGAGGTCACATCCCCTTCTCCCCCCCGATTTCTGCCAGTATTTGCCAGCCCTGATTGGTCATATGGAACCAACGAGCTGCGCCCTGCAGGAAGAGGCAGGAGCAACAGCTGGGAGCTGCAGGAAGGGAGCCGTAGTTCCTTGGCCAGCTCCCTGCCTGGAGAGTTGGCCCTGGAGCAGGGAAGAAACTACATTTCCCAACATTCCCTTGGCCACTATCAACAGGAAAGGGAGGGGGAGGGGGAAGGAGTGTGGAAGCTGCCAGGGTTGGTGAGACCCGATGTGCCGGGCTTGCTGTGAATGGGGAGCTGGCTGCTAGAAGAGGGTGGTACTGTGAATGGGGAACATGTATGCACAAGGAGTAGAAGGCTTTGGCCCAGATATCACCCTCAGAAGACTTCCCCAGACTGGATTAGGGATGCTGGTGGCCTCGGCTGGCAGCCCGCAAAAAAGGAATTGGGTGGAATGAATAGACAATGCACCTCTATCTGAAGCCTAGCAAAGGAGGTATGTAGACCCCACCAGGAGAAGTTAAAATTATTAGTAAGGGAGGGAAGGCTCTACTAGAGGACCTGGGCAGCTTTAGGTACAGTACTAGGCACACAGGAGGATGTGACTCAATTTCCACTTCTGAGACATGAAAGCAGAAATTAGCTTTTCCTATCCAGATTTATCTAATATTCAGAAAGGGAATCTAGCACCTCCCTTCCAGATTTGAACACCCTCAAAGTTCAGGAGCGCTCAAATACAATATGGGCTGCTCTCTGTTACTTCATTTCTCCCAAATCAAATACTGATCCACTGTAATTTGCTGTAGAAAAAGTAGGATAAAATTGAGCAGCAAATACTGGCATCTTCCCAATGCTAACTAGGACCAGAATTGCTATTTTCAACAACCATTAGCATTTGTTTTGTGTGTGTATGTGCGTGCGTGCATGTGTATGTGTGCATTTGTTTAAAAAGAAGATGACAGTAATATTGCATTGGCAAGTTCCCCACAGAAACTGTGTGGAACAAAAGAACAGCAAAGGCACCTTGTAGGTCATCTCCTCTCCAATTCATCATGTTGCCAAACACATCCCTTTCCATTCATGTTTGAATTTCATCTGTGTAGCAACCACAGCAATGGTTTACATGGAGGAAAAAAAGTGGTATTAGGAAAATATATGATGTAGTTTTAGCTATGTTTAATTGAATTTATTACTCGGAAATGAGAAACGAACATTATGTTACCAGACAGCTCTCCATAGTCAAACCATAAGTTGTCCATGATCTCCCTATTCTCCAGAAACGGTAATAAAAATGTAGATTTTATTTTTACATCAGTCTTGAAGTTACATCAGTAAATTAAAATTCAGTTTGTAGATAGTGCTCATGCAGCTGCTCTATAATAAAGATTTGAATGTTACTTAATCTAATTCTTTATTTTCAATGAAGCAGAGACTGAAGTGAACATAAGGCTACTGGGTAAAATTTTTCAGAAGCATCTAAATCCTACTTTTAAAACATATTTATAAGCCTAAATCCCATTGACTTTCAAAGGTCTAAATCACTTTTGAAAATTTTTGCCAATGTCTTATTTTCAGCTGCTTCACAGAACAGTGTAAGGGCTCAGAGAAATCTTCAAGCACTCAGTTTCTGGATAAATTAGCAGCAGCTCATAAGTTTTTATAGCATTTAGTTAAGTATTTAATCATTTTTCCTTATTTACACAACTTTTCACACACTAAGAAATAAACTCCTTGGCTTGATTGCTAACATTTATTTATTTTGCCAAAAATAAATTGTTGCAAATTGTTACATTGTTGCAAAAAAAAATAAAAATCTGCACTGAACAAGTAAATATAAATGAGCCCCTTTTGGCTAACTTTTAAGTAAAATGACTTAATAGTTATCCATCAAATTCTTGTACAACTCTAGCAGTCTGCTCTGCTTGATGACCTCATAGAGGCTGGCCAAAAGATCTTTCTCTTAATTAATTTAGAGTTCGTTTTCAAGTATTTCACATATGGAGCCCACTCATAGTTATGGCCCTACCAAATTCACAGTCCATTTTGGTCAATTTCATGGTCATAGGATTTTATAAATAATAAATGTCATTATTTCAGCTATTTAAATCTTAAATTTCACGGTAATTGTAGGGGTTCTGACCCAAAAAGGAGTTGTGGGGGGTGCAAGGTTTTTATAGGGGGGGTTGTGGTACTGCTACCCTTACTTCCACACTGCTGCTGGTGGCGGCGCTGCCTTCAGAGCTGGGCAGTTGGAGAACGGCGGCTGCTGGCCGGGAGCCCAGCTCTGAAGGCAGAGCTGCCATCAGCAGTAGTGCAGAAGTAAGGATGGCATGGTATGGTATTGTCACCCTTATGTCCACGCTGCTGCCTGCAGAGCTGACTCCTCAGTCAGCATCTGCCACTCTCTGGCTGCCCAGCTCTGAAGGCATCAGCGCAGAAGTAAGGGTGGCATGTTATGGTATTGCCACCCTTACTTCTGTGCTGCTGCTGGCGGTGTGCTGCCTTCACAGCTGGGTGTCCGGTAGGGTTGCCAACTTTCTACTTGCACAAAACCGAACATGCTTGCCCCACCCCTACCCCGCCCCTCTTCTGAGGCCCCGCCCCATCTCTGAGGCCCTGCCTCCCGATCACTCCACCCCCCTTCCTTTGCTCGCTCTCCCCACCCTCACTCACTTCCTCATTTTCACTGGGCTGGCTCAGAGGATTGGAGTGTGGGAGCAGGTGAGAGCTCCGACTGGCGGTGTGGGCTCTGGGGTGCGGCCGGGGATGAGAGGTTTGGGGTGCAAGAGGGGGCTCCGGGCTGGGGGGTGGAGCCGAGGGGTTCCGAGTATGGGAGGGAACTCCATGCTGAGGCAGGGGGTTGGGTGTAGGAGGGGGTACGGGCTCTGGGCTGGAGGTGTGGGTTTTGGGGTGGGGCCAGAAACGAGGGGTTCAGGGTGTGGGAGGGGGCTCCAGGCTGGGGCAGGGGTTTGGGCTGCGGGAGGCTGGGTGAGGGATCCGGCTGGGGGTGAGGGCTCTGGTGTGGGGCCAGGAATGAGGGATTTGGAGTGATGGAGGGGTTTGGATCGAGGGGTTTGGAGGGTGGGGGATCAGGGCTGGGGCAGGGGTTTGGGGCGTGGGGGGGGGGATGAGGGCTCCGGCTGGGGATGCAGGCTCTGGGGTGGGGCTGGGGATGAGGGATTTGGGGTGCAGGAGGGTGCTCCAGGCTGGGATCTAGGGGATTGGAGGGAGGGGGATCAGGGCTGGGGCAGGGGATTGGGGTGTGGGAGGGGGTGAAGGGTGCAGGCTCTGGGCAGCGCTTACCTCAGGTGGCTCCCAGAATCAGCAGTATGTACCCCCTCTGGCTTCTACGTGGAGGCGCAGCCAGGTGGCTCTGCATGCTGCCCCGTCTGCAGGCACCGCGCCTGCGGCTCCCATTGGCCGTGGTTCCTGGCCAATGGGAGCTGCAGAGCTGGCGCTTGGGGCGGAGGCAGCGCACAGAGCCCCCTGGCTGCCCCTACACCCAGAAGCCGGACTGAGGACATGCTGCTGCTTCCAGGAGTCGCTCAGAGCCAGGGCATGCAGGGAGTCTGCCTTAGCCCTGCTGCGCTGCCGACCAGACTTTTAACGGTCAGACACCTGGCGACCCTAGCGCCCGGCCACCAGCTGCCACTCTCTGGCCACCCAGTTCTGAAGGCTACGCAGAAGTAATGGTGGCAATACCGGGGTCCCTGGAAAATAATCGTGTGACCCCCCCTGCAACTCCCTTTTGTGTCAGGACCCCCAATTCGAGAAATGCTGGTCTCCCTCGTGAAATCTGTATNAATATGGGCTGCTCTCTGTTACTTCATTTCTCCCAAATCAAATACTGATCCACTGTAATTTAGCATTTGTTTTGTGTGTGTATGTGCGTGCATGCATGTGTATGTGTGCATTTGTTTAAAAAGAAGATGACAGTAATATTGCATGGCAAGTTCCCCACAGAAACTGTGTGGAACAAAAGAACAGCAAAGGCACCTCAACTTTTCCTCATTATGTGGGACAATCTTACAATATGGATCCAGATATCCTCTAATCACACAAACTGAAAATTGTTCCACTTTACTGCAGTTCTGTAACCATGCAGGAACCAGTCCTGTGTTCCGTGCACATCCAAAATTCCTACTGAATTTAGAAGTGCCTTGCTTTTGTAACCATACCACCTGATATTTTCAGACCTTGTAAGCTAAGCAGGTTTACATTTAGTAATTGGGTGGGAGGCCTCTCAGAAAAAGTTAAGTGCTGCAGGAGGTGTTGATTATTCACTATGTAATGTGAGTCACTCCTGTTTACAATAGTAAACCAGTGCAGCATAGTTTTAGAATGCACTGTACTCCTAGAGCCTAGAATGATTTCCTTTGCTTCTATACACAGCCCATTAAAGACAATGAAAGGCTATTGCCAGCTGAAAGGGGGCAGAGTTAAGGTTGCAGGGCAGTATACCTTAACTCTCCATTTCCTGGTTGTCAGAAGTTTGAGGTTTGCTGAACTCGTTCCAGAAGGACATGAGATACCACCAGGCATCCTTAACTCTGTGTTAATGGAGTTTTTTTGTCAGTGCATTTAATAAGTTTCTCACTAAATACCTTACTATTACACAGCCCAGTTTCTTGAGCTGCATGCAACCCCCTTCAGGGCCCCTCAGTCATACAGCTAACTGAATCCATGTCTATAAATATTCCTCTTGCTCTGCCTGGCTCTCAGCTTTAGCACGCAGACCACTGATCATGGAGCATACCACATATTTTTAAATATGGAAGGCTGTACTAAGCAGTATAGCCCTGATTTAGCCAAAGCTCATGCCTAACTTTAAGCACACAATTACTCCAATTCACTTCAACAGGACTATTCACATGCTTAAAGTTAGGCATGTGCTTAAGTACCTTACTGAACTGGAGCATCTGACCAATGATATGAACCCCCAAGACCTGCTCCCTGTTTCACATAAGGGCAAGAAAAGTGATCCCTCTTCCATTTCCTCCATAAATAGAAAGGAAAGAAAAGGAGGCAGAGAGAGAGGAAAAATAAATATGTTCTTCACAGAAACTGGGTAATTGGGGCATGAGAAGAAGCCTGTTATTTCCACCCTACCATGAGGTAGTAGGCAGAGAGACTAAACAATCCCCATTCCCAGTAGCCAGGAAGGCAGAGAAGAGATATTGTCCCAAAGTGAAATAAGATAAACACAACAAAACTCCTTGGTTTACATTACAGTATTTGTGTCACAATGCAGTGTTAATAAATGAAGCTGTTGGATAGGCATCAGTGTAACGTGTGCAAGGTCATAAAGATGGCAAAGCAATTTCAAAATCTCAAGCTGAGGTTATTTGTCTGCTCTCTGCAATTCCATTAAAGAGTAAAGGTCTGTTCTAGACTCAGAATCAATGCTTTAAATCATTAACTAAGAAAATCAAGAAAAGACATAGGGAAATAATAGGCAAGAAAAAGGGAGTCACTTGGAATTGCTCACATAGAAATCAGTACATATATATATAAACAGTCATAATTTTGATGAGTTCTGATATCATGATAACCCATATGAAGGTTGGAGAAACAATGCCCAGGCAATTATCACATTTTTTCAGTACAAAATCTCATGCATGTTGTTACTCATTAAAAGAATTGTGACTGCTTGCTCTTCGATGTTTATGTCTGCAACATACTTTCTGGCCTGTCCAATAAAATGCATACAGGTAAAATTTATAATTCATCTGAATACTTAGTGATCTTATAGTTATGCTTTGTTGTTATATTTATGAGTTATGCTGCTTGTAAAGGGCTTATGCTTTTGCAGAGTAAGGAAGTTCTATAGTCAAGGTGGTGTTTACTGTTGTTAGCTCTAGCAAAGAAAAAATTAACTGCAACAATTTGTGAGGAACTGTCCAATAAATATGCTCATAAACATTCGCCACAAACATGAAAACTAAAGATCATTAAGAATGTCTGACAGAGATTAAAGCACAGGAAGTGAGGTAGGAAAGAAACATGGAGTTGTTGAAACTGGTATTCAAAATGTAAATTACCATCTTGCTCTATTTTATGGGGAGAGCAGATAATATAACGGTACCTACAAAGGTATCTGAAAGGTACTACACACAGTTACAATGTCTTTTGACTCTTCTTCTTGGCTTTATTTCCATCAACACCCAGGATACAATTTTCAAAAGCACCTAAGTGATTTAGTAGGCTTGAGTTTCATTAACTTTCAATGGGACTTAGACTCCTCAGTGACTTAAGACGTTAATGAATATTTTATCACAGTAATTTATTTATTTTCCAAAAAAGCTACGTTAAGATAATACATCTCATCTTAGAGGGTGCTCGCTGTTGAGCAGGGAAAGAATGGCAATCACAGTTACATCAAACAGGGAATTACTTGGCACTACAAACTCCAACAAAAGGGTATAACACGAATCAAAATAGAGCAATGCTTTTCTAAAAGAAGAATCCTTAAATAAATTCAAAAACAGAAGGATTTGAAAAGACAAAGAGTGGAGTACAAAGCATTACATGACAACAAAACAAGAATAGGTATATATAGGACAAATCTTACTCCTCCCTTGTGCACAAGCACTGAGAGGAGGGGAAAGAGAAGACAGAATAGACACCCCACCAAATGGACTACCACACCTGCAGAGGAACATCACAGGATTCCATTGTACAGCTTGCTTATGTCGTTTGAGTACAGTATTCCTAGAGCCCAAGAATGTGGTATATTAAATTGGCCCGGGCCCAGTCCCATGCACCTATATTGCCATCTGAAGCAGATTTAGCAAGGAGCACACACTTATCCTTTTTCAAGAAGTAAGGTTTGCTTCATGGCATGATTCCTCATGCTTTCCTTGAGCCATCCTGCCCTCCACCAAGAAGACACTCATAGCTACATTCTTTCTCACAGAATGGCTCAAAAGAATAAAAAACATTTGCATAACATTTTCAAAAACACCTATGCTCCATTTTCAAAAGTGGAAACCTTTTGTAAAGGTATTTAGATGCCTAAGATACAGATAGGTGCCTAGTGGGAATTTCAAAACCACCTGACTCCCATTGAAGTCAAATGGGACTTAGGCACCTAAGAGATTTTGAAAATTCCATAGAAGCCTATCTAAGCACTACCATATATGCTAGTGTATACATTGATCTGCTTACACAGATGTCTTTTTTTTTTTTTAATTTAGATGTAAATATGATTCACCTTGTACATTAATATGTACTTTAATAGTTTCTGAACATACCTTATCTTTCAAAACTTATGTATATCCAGTGATTAACCACTGTATAATGTTAATGTTTAAGACATTAACCAGATAAATAAATCCTTTACTTTTATACAAATCATAGACAGGCCCAAACTGGAACCTTTTATTCAAATTTTGATGATTCAAATAAAATGGAACCTAGATGTAAACCACATATGATTTTGGTATTGTAAGAGTAAAACCTCAGTGAAGTTTTGCAGAACCCAAATCTGTCCTCTATTTCAGAAGGGTCAACTGAAATTTGTATTAGTTCAATGTTCAGGCGCACAAAACTCAAGCTGGATAAGACCTCAGTTGTGGCAGATGCATTCAGAGTAATACAGAACATAATATAGAAGCACAAGTGCATATGCTTACTGAAAAAACTAATACTCTCTAGAGAAAAATTATACAAGAAACTTGTGAAGATGCAGAAATACAAGCTGTGATGCTGTATGGAATATGGGTGACCATTTATAATATTACCAATACCAGTTTTACAAAATTGCAAATAATCTTATACAAGATATGCCGTGTAAGGTATCAGTGGAAAAGTTATGATTTGCTAAATACGATAAGCTTGTTTATATGTATGTATCATCTTTGCATCATGAGTTATAAATATGTGTGGTATATTGATATTTCAAACTTGTGCCATGCATCTGGGTGACACTCCCAGACAGATTGGCATCAGCACTACCCAGGCTGCTTGATGGCCCATCCAGGGCAATCAGTTGTACAATGAATCCATCGAAAGAAGCTAGGGGCTACACCTATGAGTCAACAGGACATGTAGGGACATGCTTATGGACAGGGGACTCCCAATACTTTTCCATGCCCATGTGCTGTGAGCTTGTGTTTGGGACAAAGGATGTACAAGCCACATGACAGAGAATATAAAAAGGCAGCTACATCAGCTCCATTTTGTCTTTCATCCTGCTTCTCACCTCTGGAGGAAAGTCTCTATGAACTGAAGCTTTCAACAAAGGACTGACAGACCGGTCTGAGCTTTGGCAGTATTCCAGAGGGACTTTACAAGCCAGCAAACTCACCAATGCCACTAAGAACCTGAAATATGGACTCTAAAGTCATATATATCTGATTGCTTTGACCATTTAACAACTCCTCTTGTTCTTTTCTTTTATAATAAACCTTTGGTTTTAGATACTAAAGGATTGGCTGGCAGTGTGGTATTTTGGGTAAGATCCAAACTAGTATTGATCTGGTAAAGAGACTGGCCCTTTGGGGATCAGAAGAACATTTTGTACAGTGAATAGAGTTTTAAGTATCTTCTACATTTACTGGACCTATTTGCTGATTAGGAGCCAGTGACTGGAATGCAATAAAGGGGGCTGTGTGATTTCTTTTTTTCAGCTTCTTGATAACCAATGTAGGGGATCAGAAGCACAGTTTGTGACTCGTTGGTGAATCTAACTACTGTGTTAACCACCAGTTTTGGTGGAATCTGTTCTCCTTTTTGCAGCCTGCCCTGACCATGGCATTTTCAGTGTGGGCTACCCTAAGCACGTCGGGTCACACAAGCTTCCCAAAGAATCACACTTGGAGAATAGCTAAGAAAAAAGAGAGACATCTCACCCATGCTCATCATTACTGATGTCTGTGCTGAGTTTTTGTTTGTTGTTGATGTAATTCAAGAACATAGTGATTCCAAGCAGCATAAGGGGAAAAAATGCTGTCTCATTTACAAAAGACAGGGGGTCATATTATATGTGTATAAAATTATACAAAAAGATAGCAGGAGAAACCTTTTACTGGCATGGAATCAAGACACAGATTGCTGATATGATTCTGAAGTGTGAGTCACCCCAGCTTAAGGAACACTTACATTATTAGCAACCACCAGCA
The DNA here is from genome assembly GCA_003942145.1 of Platysternon megacephalum. Taxonomy (NCBI): domain Eukaryota; kingdom Metazoa; phylum Chordata; order Testudines; family Platysternidae; genus Platysternon; species Platysternon megacephalum. Next base: position 692,934 of record QXTE01000133.1, read on the forward strand.
AGGCCTTGGCAAAAAGTATAATAAAAAATACTGCACCAAAAAGCTCTTATTTTGAAGGCAAAAACAGTTTAGTGGTAGTTGTCTCAATTCAGCCTACTTGGAGTTGCCTACTACAGCACTGTTTCTCAGTCTGGGGGTCACAATCACCCTGTCATTACCATTTTGCTAAATAGGAGGGTAGATTCCGGTATGGAAAAGATTGAGGACCACTGTTCTACAATATATCCTGAGTGAAACACATGCAGTATCCACTCTGAAATACATTTTCACAAGACATGGAATTCCTGATAAATTGTATCAGGTAGTCATCCACATCATACAGTGCTTACTTCAACACTATTGCAAAGTGTTGGGGTTTTGGAGATACACCTCTACCTCGATATAACGCGACCCGATATAACACGAATTTGGATATAACGCAGTAAAGCAGTGCTCCGGGGGGGCGGGGCTGAGCACTCCGGTGGATCAAAGCAAGTTCAATATAACGCGGTTTCACCTATAACGCGGTAAGACTTTTTGGCTCCCGAGGACAGCGTTATATCGAGGTAGAGGTGTACTACAGACTCTAAAACAGTCAAGATAAAATGTGCTAGCAGAACAAACTGTTTAAAAAGTCAAAAATACACTCAAACAGAAGGTTAATCAGAAGCACTATTTAATAAACCCTAAAAGGCTAATCTAGAATCACCTGCCAATTACTAATGGATAGATATCTGAAAATCACCAATAGCATCTAGTTTACTTAAATCAAGCAGAAGTGACTCTATTGGAATGATCGCTCATAAACAGATACCAAAAAAAAGCTATTAAGACCGGACAAGAAAGGGTCTCCCCTCTTTAAATACTGGTGACAAATCATGACAAACACATGGCACTTTCCAGAAACAGAAACCCTGTTCAAGGTTTGGTCAAAGAAAGTGATCACAGATCCTACTTTAAAATATCATATATTGTGATACTACACAATACAAGTTACTATACATAAACGAACAGAACAGGTTTTGATCAGGATGTGAAAACTACATACCAATATTACACAATTCCAAATGCATCTTTGAAATAATAAACGCTTCTTTAAAAGAGTTGCATAAATATCTGTAAAACAGACTCAATCAAAAACTCCCAGATTCTGGATAAAATATTAAGAAACCTCCATTATCTGTGAATCTTGAAGACCGTTTGTGGGTATCTACTGCATAGAAACTGAGTATAATTTTCACTGAATCTGTCATTATGGTATTGTGGACTATTTATAATAATTGTTCAGACATTTCACTATACAGTCTTACTGTTTGGTTCCCTTAAGGCAGGGGTTCTCAAACTGGGGGTCGGGACCCCTCAGGGGGTTGTGAGGTTATTACATGGGGGGTCGCAAGCTGTCAGCCTCCACCCCAAACCCCGCTTTGCCTCCAGCTTTTATAATGGTGTTAAATATATAAACAAGTGTTTTTAATTTATAGGGGGGGGGTCGCACTCAGAGGCTTGCTATGTGAAAGGGGTCACCAGTACAATAGTTTGAGAACCACTGCCTTAAGGCATCATGGCAGTCTGAGAACAAGGGGCAGATCCTCAGCTGATGTCAATTGTTATAGCTCCATTGAAGCTAATGGAAATAGGACAATTTACACCAGCCAAGGATCTTCCCTCAAGTATCTTGCTCCCTCTAAGCTGAGAAAGCTTAGTTGAAGCAGAATATTGTAAATTCTACCTCCGTGCATGTAAATTTTACTTTCAATAATTCATATTTCCAACATCTCATCTGCAATGTGTGTGGAATTTATGGAAATATTTGGACGTCAAACTTTTTAAAAGCTCTTTATCTTTATTTTTGATATAACAGCATCTTTATCACAATTTGACAAAGAGGAAGTAATTAAGGTGTAATACTACTGATCAGATAAATTCTGCGAGTTACCAGCACCTGTTTTGCAATCATATGGTCCATTATGCTTTGTTTACCAATAAAGTCAGATCATATTTTGCTTTCAGTGCTGCTTCTAATGTCCTAAATAAATTCGCAAAATCCAAGTTTTACAAAATCCACTAAACCCAGTGATTTTTTGCACTCCAAAAAAAATCTTGAATATTTCCATTTTTCTTATTTTCTTTTTTCCATGCCCTGATTACTGGTTTTGCACCATGATTTATAAGGATTTACAGGTTTGACAGACTACTTGGACTTGACCTTGGCAAAGAGCAAAAGGTGGAATTCATGAAGGGACTTAGGCATTTCAACAGGAACAACACTGTGACCCACAAAAGCCAAGTTAGGCATGTAGTCTCTCTCCACAATCACTGGGGAGAGGTAGGAGCCTTAGAATGTGAGCCATAAAAGCCAGTACACTAGGTGTGGAGCCACCTAAGCTAGACAATGGGAGATGCTAACCAGAGGAGCTAAGTCCCACCCATTTCTCTGGCTCAATGACTACTTAAATATTTATCCACAGTGCAACAGTCATTGGGCCAGAGAGAGTGTGTGAGAATGACTTTGCAGTCCAGTGGTTAGAGCACCCATCTGGGAGGTGGGAGACCCCAGGTCCAGTCTCCCTGCTCTAATCATTCTTTTATTATTTATCCACAGTGAAACAGCTTCAACAGGAGAGACTGAGGGAACCCCACATAAGAATATTTCATAGCTCAGTGATTACAGCACTCTCCTGAGAGGTGGGAGATCCCCTGTTTAAAGCCTTTCTCCCCCTCTGCCTGAGAGAGGGGAATTGAATGTGGATCTCCCACATCCCAGGTAAGTGCATTAACCACTGGGCAAAAAGTTATCAGGTGAGCAGCCCCACTAACAGTAACAACAACAACAACCAGATCCTCCTTCTCTGGCCAGATTCTGAATGGGATTTGACCTGGTAGGCAGCCTCTGAGCACACATACTGGATCAGTTCCCACACATGACTTAGACAGGCCAATACCTATTTTTCGCTATCTCATTAATCACTCTGGGGATTAGGCAGGTATATAGGTGTCCAGACGCCTAAAGGGAAGCACTAGTGCACATGCCCAGAGACTGAAACATGGGTGCCTAGGGAACTTTTACCCTGAAAACTTAGGCAAACAAGTGAGTTTAGGTGCCTACCAAGTTCAGCAGGAGTTTTGTGGATCACAGTGGAACCAAAAAAAATCTCTGGTTACTCACCTCTCATAACTGTTGTTTTTCAAGATGTATTGCATATATCCACTACACTGTAGGTATGTGCACATCCCATGCACTGGTACCAGAGAGTTTTCCCTGTAGGGGTGACCTCACCCACAGCCCAGCTTCTTGTGCTCTGAAGCAAGGGGGGGGGGGGTGAAGCTCCCCAGACCCTCCTTCAGTTCCTTCACACCAGAAGTCAATTGTAGACGCTGATGCATTGGGTGAGGAGGGTGTAACGAACATATGCAACACATCCCAAAGAACAAAAGCTATGAGAAGGTAACTATTTTTTCTTCTTGAAGTGCATATGTCCATTACACTGTAGATGACTCTCAAACTGTTATCCCAGGCAGTGGGGCTCTAAGTCTCATTAGAAGAGGGACTGTAGGATCACTTTCCCTACATTTGCCTCTTACCTCAATGCAGGAGACAGTGCACATCTGGTGAATGTATAAATGGAAGACCACGTCGCTGCCCTGCAGATGTCCATAATTGGGAAGTGTGCCACAGATGCTGCTGAGGCCGAAAGTACTCTGGTAGTGTGCTGTTTGTCAGGAGCCATAACCCCTTTGACAGCATAATACAGTGAAATGCAGTTGGTGATACATTTCAGGGATGTTAGATGGGGTGGGATCTGAGTTACTACAGAGAATTCTTTCCTGGGTGCTGGCTGGTGAGTCTTGCCCACATGCTCAGGGTTTAACTGACCACCATATTTGAGGTTGGGAAGGAATTTTCCTCCAGGGCAGATTGGCAAAGGCCCTGGAGGTTTTTCGCCTTCCTCTGCAGCGTGGGGCACGGGTCACTTGCTGGAGGATTCTCTGCACCTTGAGGTCTTTAAACCGCTATTTGAGGACTTCAATAACTCAGACATAGGTTAGGGCTTTGTTACAGGAGTGGGTGGGTGAGATTCTGTGGCGTGCGTTGTGCAGGAGGTCAGACTAGATGATCATAAGGTCCCTTCTGACCTTAAAGTCTATGAGTCTATGATTGGTTGACCTCTCATATGCTCTGCATAAGAAACAAACAGCTGGAAAGAAACTCGAAAGGCCTTTGTCTTATCAGAGTAAAAAGCCAGATTCAGGATGAATGTCCAGAGTGTATAGCCTTCACTTGTCCTCCTGAGGATGCAGTTTGGGGAAGAAAACTGGCAGGTATATAGACTCAGTCAGATGGAAAACAGATACCACTTTTGAGAGAAACTTAAGATGTGGTCTAACACTGTAAATAAATTGCACAAGGTGTTTGACCAGAAGGAGGTCTCTGAGCGGTTTGTGGCTAGAAATGAGACAGGAGCAGGATGACGCCCTGTCACAGTGACCAGTGTATTCAGTTCTCCACTCTCCTAGTGAAGGTGATGGCCACTAAGAAAGCTACCTTTGCCAACTGGTGTAGAAGCAAGCACAATGCTAAAGGCTTGAAAGGAGAGTCCATGGTCCCTAACAGGTGAAAACAACCTATCCAGACCTTTCAGGAATCTGGTTGTGATAGAATGAGTGAAAACGGTCTTACCATCTATGCGAGAGTGGATGCTGAAATGGCTGCCAGAACTATCCTAATGGGGCTGATGGCTAGATCTAACTCCTTAAAGTGCAAGAGATACTCCAGAATTGTTTGAATCTTATAGTCTGACAATTTTATGGGAGGCTGTCCAGATGAAGAAACACTTCCACTTACTCAGGTAAGTAGCTTTTGTGGAAGGTATTCTGCTATTAAGAAGAATATTCTGGATTGCCACTGAGCAACGTGCCTCCTCTGCATTCGAGCACTGATGAACCATGCCATGCGGTGCAGCACCTGATGAGTCGGGTACAGCACCTGACCATGGTTCTATGGGGTCTATCGTTATGGGTAATGGCAAGAGTTCCCGAGTGGACAGTTTGCAGAGGGGTGAATAATAAGCCTGTCTTGGCCAAGGTGGAGCTATAAGGACCATTCTGCCATGATCTTGCTTGAGCTTGAGAATCACCCTAGGAATCAGAGGTACTGGCAGGTATGTGTGGAGCAGATCCCTGTCCCGTGGAAACAGGAAAGTATCTGATATTAATCTGGGGCTGTGACCCACCCTGGGACACTTCTTGTTCTGCTGATTCACAAACAGATCCACCAATGGAAAAACCCTCACATGGAACATCTAAGCTAGAATGTTCACGTTGAGAAACTATTCATGATCTAAACTCAATAATCTGCTCAGATGATTCGCGAGGCCATTCTGGACCCCTGGCAAGTGAAAAGCTCTGAGAGTGATTGTGCTCTGGATGCATAAATTGTTCCAGATAGAGGTTGTCCAACCTGGTGCCCCTCCTTTTGTTCACATAAAATAACACAGTGGTGTGGTCAGTGAGTACCTGGACAGTTTTGTCCTGAATGTGAGGCAGGAACTGCTGACGTACATGGAATACTGCATGCAACTTGAGTATGTTTATGCATAACCTGACCTCGTGGTCAGTCCACAAACCTTGAGCCTGAAGGACACCCAGATGCACTCCCTATCACATGGCTGAGACATTCATTACCAAAGTCATGGAAGGGAGAGGAGGAGGGAAGGGGACTCCTACACATGTTGTCTTGGCACATCCACCAGCTCAGAGATGACAATACCCTGTCTGGAATGCATACCAGCTCTAAGGCCTCCCTGATGAATTCTATCCTTTGCAAAGCCAATAAGATCAAACTTTCTTTGTTTAATTTTAGGCCCAAGACATTTAACAGACAGAGTTTGATGGACGGTGACCTGTGCCAGGTGTCTGAAGGGACCCTGATATTTCTTTCACAAAGTTTGGCTGTCACCAGTGCCATGCACTTGGTAAAGACCCTTGGTGTTGATGACAGGCCTAAGGGCAAAATGGTGAATTGGTAGTGTTTGTCTCCTATGACAAACCTCAGAAACTTCCTGTGGCCAAGATGGATCATCACATGGAAGTAGGGTTCCTGTAAGTCAAGGGCAGAATACCAGTCTCTCAAATCCACGCAGGGGATAATCAGTCAGGGATACCATACATAACCTTGTCTTCTTAATGCATTTGTTGAGGTTCTGAAGGTCAAGGGTGGGTCTGAAATCTCCCTCGACTTTGGGTATTAGAGAGACTGGACAGAGGAATGGAAGGAGGGGATAGAAAGAAAATGCAGGGTATATCCTGATTCCACTGTGCTTAGCACCCATTTATCTGAGGTGACATAGGAATGTAGGAAATGTAGGTGATGCCAGGCATCTAGGAAATAGAATAACCTGTCCGGAAAGGTGGAGAAGGACCAGTGAGATCCAGGTCAAATACTATGCTATCCTTGAAATACGGGTCAAACCTGCTGCTTCAAGGCATAGGGATACTGAGATGAAGAAACAGAGGAAGTAGAAAGCATCCGTCTCTGCCTCTGGGACTTGTGCCTTCTCTTAGATTGGTCTGCCTGACAGAAGGGGTAATATTGCTGTCTAGGCTGGTCATAGGCGGCGCGTGACTCTTGCATTTGGGGAGGCTGGGCGCGAGTGCCAGAAGCTCCCTAGAAGTGGGGGGGGGCCACCGGGACCTAGACCATGGCCCCGCTCCCTGCTCTACCACAAGGCCTTGCCCTGCTCAGCCTCCTCCCCCTGAGGCCCCACCTATACTCTATCCCCACTCTGCCCCAGTGCCCTGGTCCCGCTTGGCCTCTTCCCCTGAGGCCCTGCCCCCACTCCACCTCTTCCTGCCCCTGCTCCACCTCTTCCCCCAAGGGCACCCCCACCTGCCGCTCGCTCCTCTCCACCCCCTCCTCTGAGGGTCCCCTCGCCCGCTGCTTGCTCCGCTCCTTCCCTGAGGCCATCCCGCCTGCTCCTCTCTGCCCCCTCCCCAAAGGCCCCCCCCCACCTGCTGCTTGCTCCTCTCCGCCCCCTCCCCCGAGGTGGAGAGGAGCGAGTGGTGGGTGGGCGAGGCCTCAGGGGAAGAGGCAGAGTGGGGGTGGGAAGAGACAAAGCGAGGGTGGGGTTTCGGGAGGAAGAGCAGGTGTGGGAAGATGTGCAGTGCAGGCGGGGCCACAGGGGAAGAGGCCAAGTGGAAGAAGGGCCTCAGGGCGGAGCAGGGACAGAGCACATGCGGGGCCATGATCCGGGTGCTGGTGGCCCCCCATTTCTCGGGAGCTTCTGGCGGTGGTGCTCCAAAGATGGCACATCTGGCATTTCTTGCCCTGTTTGAGGAGGCTCAGCCTCTTATACCTGCTGCCTATGAGACTGGTATTCAGGACGATATTTTGTCCTCTTTGTTGCTGGAGTGTAGAAGCCAAAGGATTTCAAAACCACTCACAAGTCCTTTGGCGTGTGCAATGCCTTCATAGAATCATAGAATCATAGAATCTCAGGGTTGGAAGGGACCTCAGGAGGTCATCTAGTCCAACCCCCTGCTCAAAGCAGGACCAAACCCAACTAAATCAGCCCAGCCAGGGCTTTGTCAAGCCTGACCTTAAAAACCTCTAAGGAAGGAGATTCCACTACCTCCCTAGGTAACCCATTCCAGTTCTTCACCACCCTACTAGTGAAAAAGTTTTTCCTAATGTCCAACCTAAACCTCCCCCTCTGCAACTTGAGACCATTACTCCTTGTTCTGTCATCTTCTATCACTGAGAACAGTCTAGATCCATCCTCTTTGGAACCCCCTGAACCCCCTTACCTGTTTTAGATTAAAATAATCCACATCTTTCAAAGGGGGGATCCTCAATTGTGGGCTGCACCTCCACAGTAATCCCCAAAGACTGCATCCAGAAGGAATAGCGCATACTCACTGCTGTCACCATAACTCTGGCTGAGGAATCTGCTGCATCCAAAGAAGCTTACAGAGCTGATCGGCAGACGAAGTGGCCTTCTATGATGAGTGACTGAAACCCTCCAACTTCTGTGATGAATGTTCTCTGGAACCCTCCAACAGGTTGCTCACATACTGGGATACTGCCTTCCAGTTAGAGAAGTCATACCTTGACAACAGAGTGTAATGATGGGCAATGCGGAATTGCGAACTTGCTACACATAAATTTTCTACCAAAAAGGTCAAGCTTGTTGACATCTTTGCCTTTTGGAGTAGCCTCAGCCCGGCTCTACTGACTCTTCTCATTCATCATGGCCTCTAATAAAGAGACAGGTGCTGAATGTAAATAAAACTGTTCAAACCCCTAGGATTGAACCTGGTATTTATCTTCTGTTTATTTGGCCACAGGTGGAATGGAGGAAGGGGTATGCCAGAGTTTTTTGGCGAGCTGCATAATGGCCTTGTTGAGGCAAGGCTACCTTTCTTGCAGGAGTGGATGGTGACTGTCAATCAGCTTGTGGGTATTTTCCTCCACTAGCTCCATTTGAACGACCAGACAAGTTGTCATTCTCCTGAAGAGCTCCTGATATGTCTCAAAGTCATCTGGTGCCAGGGATGATGACTCTGGTACCAGAGCCTTGTCAGGTGATGTGGAGAATGCCTGAAGAAGAAATAAAGGAAACAAACCTGGACCTGACTGAGGTAAATCCTGAGCTTGAGAGTCCAAAGGCTGATTGGTAATGACTGTCACAGGTCTCTCAGTATCAAAAGGAGATCTATTGGGGGATCTACTTGTATTAGCTATAGGCAATCTAGATCTGGATGCTGGAGGCATCCTCCAGGGCATCCAATAGGACCATTGAGAGGCCTGGTATGGTGTTTGACCCAAGTGTCCCAATCCCTGGCTAAAGTCTTCCCCAAACGACACTGGTGAGTGAGGGAACAGGATTGGGAGAAAGCTCTGGACACTCAGTATTGAGATACTGAGAGCCTACCTCACAGTCTGACAAAGAATCAGAGTATTCCAAGACCCAGGGTGGCATGGTCCTGGGAGGAGTCTTCCATGACCAAGATCTAGATCTGCATTTGAGACATGGTACAGAAGGAAGCATGGACAGCCTCCAAGTTGCCAGTAATGTGTGGCGTGCTGGATCTGGTACCGGACGAGAAGAGGTGGAAGGAGGTGGTACCACGCCCAAAGCTGGTAGCTCCAAAATAGAGCATATTGGTGCCCACTAACTTGGCAGTTGTTCTGGTGCCAGACAAGGCACTTCACCGTGAAACAATGGTGACAGTGACACCAACAGGTATTACATGTCCCTGGCTCTGGCATGCACCTTTGGCATGGTCTGTGCAGACATGGGCTGCTGACCTGCAGTGAGCGGGGATGACTACTCCATTGCAGCCAGAGAGGTAGCCAATCTTGATGGTCCCTGGAAGGGCACTGGAGTTGACAGCTCAGATCTCTCTGTATGAGCCAGTATTGGGGAGCAGCAAGCCAAAAGAATGCTCTACCATTGGTACTGGAACAACCTTCTGCAGAGACGTTTCATGCTCAAAGCCCAGTGCTGACTTCTTGTGTTTCAAGTCTGGGACTGCTCTGAAGTGTTGGGTCCTAGAGATGGGAATCTTCTGGGGCACCCGTTTGTGGGCAAAGCTGGGGGAGCACATCAGAAGGAGTCAAAGAACTACCCTTGACGATGCTGGGGGTTCTGACCCTGATCTAAGAGCAGTCTCCACAGGGATGTAATGGAAATGCTCCTCCCTCAGTGTCTTTGTCCTGGCCTTGAAACCACAACAAGCAGAACACCGATCTCTAATGTGACCCTCACCTAAGAACTTGAGACAGTTTGAACGAGGGTCAGTGCACAGGCTTTCCACAGCCCAAGCACGGTTTAAAACCTGGGGACCTTGGCATAGGCTTCCCAGAGGCCCAGCTGACTGGGAAAAACAATCAAGAACTAAAAATATTTGAAATAAAATAAAGATTTTAAAAGAGTCAAGTGACAAAAAGTAGTACCGCTAGGTATAACAGAGTAGGAGAAAAGTTTTGTTCACAGGAAACATAAAAATTCTGACCACCAACCACAGATGGTATGAAGGAACTGAAAGAGGGGTGGGGAGGCTCCACCCTTTATACTCTCGCTTTGTAACACGAGGAGTTTGGCTGTTGGTGAGGCCACCCATATGGGTACTGGTAGGGAAAACTCTCAGGGACTTGCACACACAGTGTTATGGCCATATGCAAGCTCTTGAAGAAGAACTGGTACTTAGGCACCTAAGCACCTTTGTGGTTCTGGGCCAATGTGCTTTCAATGAGTTGCTATATAAAACTAAATGAGAGACTATACAATCCACCTTTCTTTCCATTTATCCCTCAATACCTTTTTCTGCCATAAAATGTATTATAAAGAGAGTTTTTACCTGGATCCAAAGTGACCCATTCCACCTGCACCAAATTCTTACTCCCCCCACACAACACACTTCTAAGAATAGTGTCACATAATATTTATTTTTAGAAGCTGCAAATAGGGCTGAACCAGAGATTTTCCCCACGTCTAGTGCTAGAAGGGGTCTGCCCATTCATGTATATTAACTTTTGTTGTGGCTGTTACTTCCATTTCTCAAGTAATTTCTTTATAGACTCATAGACTTTAAGGTCAGAAGGGACCATTATGATCATCTAGTCTGACCTCCTGCATAACGCAGGCCACAGAATCTCACCCACCCACTCCTGTAACAAACCCCTAACCTATACCTGAGTTATTGAAGTCTTCAAATCGTGGTTTAAAGACCTCAAGGTGCAGAGAATCCTCCAGCAAGTGACCCGTGCCCCACGCTGCAGAGGAAGGCAAAAAACCTCCAGGGCCTCTGCCAATCTGCCCTGAAGGAAAATTCCTTCCCGACCCCAAATATGGCGATCAGTTAAACCCTGAGCATGTGGGCAAGACTCACCAGCCAGCACCCAGGAAAGAATTCTCTGTAGTAACTCAGATCCCACCCCATCTAACATCCCATCACAGACCATTGGGCATATTTACCTGCTAATAATCAAAGATCAATTAATTGCCAAAATTAGGCTATCCCATCATACCATCCCCTCCATAAACTTATCAAGCTTAGTCTTGAAGCCAGATATGTCTTTTGCCCCCACTACTCCCCTTGGAAGGCTGTTCCAGAACTTCACTCTTAACTCCCTTGATGTCACAACTGCACTAAACACAAAACCAAGAAGACAAAAGAAGTAAGCCAACAGTAGGAAAACCAAAGCTATAAATAGCACATCCACACACATATAACATGAACTGCTGAAGACCAGAAAAACAAACAGTTTGCATATAGGTCTCCTCTTTAAAGGAAGTACTTAGGAACAACACAGCTGCCTCTTAGAAATCCAGCAGTAATTCTTTTAGACTGTTAACAGTGCCCCTGGGATGTGTTTTGTTATAGGATGGATTAAGCAGCTTTTATACAGGGCAAAACAATAGTTGCTTAACACTGCACAATTCACAAAAAAATAAGGGGCCAAAGATAGAGTATTTTTTAGACTGCAACAAAGTCCACAGAGTATTAGAAGCCAGGCTAGGTCCTTCCACTGCAATCTCTTGCTTCTTTTCACCCCATCCCTCAAAATATTTTTTTTAGTGTATTCTAGGTTATGATGATCAGGAATATGCAGAATTGAAGCCTTATTTGTTTACTCTAATTTGGTACCTATGGGCTGATTGCTAGTGGCATGCAGGAGAAGGGGCACAAAAGGGACACGCAGCAGTGTCATACTAAAATCAAGAAACTGAGGCAGGCATACCACAAGGCAAGGGAGGCCAACCGTCGCTCTGGTGTGGCGCCGAAGATATGCCGCTTCTATAAAGAGCTACACACCATCTTTGGTGGCGACCCCACCTCCACTGCCAAGAGCCCCATGGATACTTTGGGGGGACTGGAGGCAGTGGCCAGAGGACTCAACCCCGATAATGAAGTGGTGGACGAGGAGGTGGAGCTGGAGGATGAGGATGAGGTAGAGCACACAGCAGGGTTGTCCAGTGGCGTGACGAGTCAGGATCTCTTTTCCACTCCGGAGGGGTCTAGCCAGTCCCAGCGCTCTGGCTTTGGCATGCAGGATACAGAAGAGTGAACACTTACTGGAGCTACCTTTTGCTTTGATACTGCATGGTGAAAGGAGATTGAGCTCTCATGTACTTTGTTATATGGGAGGGATAAGGGACAGAAATTAATAACAGAGCCTGTCCATCTACACAGTAGGGACCACAGCAGAAAAGTTTGTTACTGTACATGGGTATGTCTCTAGAATCCTCCATAGTGATCTCAAGGAAACTTTCCTATAGGTATTCTGCAATCCTCTGCCACAGGTTCCTTGGGAGAGCCCCTCACTGTAGGAAACTTTGCCATGCCACTTGGCAATTATTTCTGCAGGAACCAGAGCAGCACATAGACGAGCGGCATATTGAGCCAGTCTGAAGCCACACGCATGCAGGAAATGCTTTCTTGCATCCTGGGTTACCCTTAGGAGTGAGATATCGAGTTTGATTACTTTAGCCTGTGGAAAAGGGTACCAATATTCAGAATAGACTCCCTGGCTGCTTATAGTAACCCCCTTTGAAAATCACCCTTTGTCCCTTCCTGCCCTTTTCCCTTTGCCCACCATCCCCTTCCCCACAAACTCACCATAATTGGGAATCGTGGCGACCTGTGTTCTAGCCAAGGGCAGGGGGAGAAAGAGGTGTGTGTAACTTTTGTGATTCACAGCTGTGAGCACACTCACAATAATGTCTCTATTGTTTCGTCTTCTGCAGATGTGACCTTGAGAATACACTCCTCCACACCATCAGAGCACCTCCATCAGATAAGACGGTGACCCAGGAGGAGTAAGAAGGATATGTTTTGCGAGGTGCTGCAGTCAACAGATGCAGCACATATCAAAACAAGAGCATGGAGGGAGACAATTAATGAAAGACTGAGGCTGGATAGCCAGGAAAGGACACAGAGGAAGGAGCAGATGATAAAGCTCTTCAAGGACAAGACAAATGTTGAAATCTCATTAGCCCGTAATCACAGCAAATCCATGCCTGACTTCCCCTCCAGCTACTACAGAACTCTGGTCCATGCCCTCCCCAAACTCACCCACCTTATTCATTAAATATTCCCAGTCCCTCACAGTACCCCACACACTCCACACCTGGGGACTGGTTTTCCAATGAAAACTGGAATTGCACCCAGCTGTGAGAGCCCTAACCACAAGACTTCCTCATTTTCATGTCCCCTTTCTGTCCAACAGTTTGTGTTTTATCCTGTTATTAAACTTGAGTCTTTGAAATAAAATGAGTCTTTATTTGTGACATACATACATTGCTCAGTGCTAACATTGAAAGACAGTGGTTATAGGTAGGACTATTTGCTCCTTGCAATTAACACTCAAAAAGCAAGCACTACAGGGGTAATTGATGGCGGCAAGTAAATATTGCCTGCCAAATGCATCACATACAGACACATTACTGGGAATCATTGTCAAAATGCTCCTTCAAAGCCTCCCTGATTCGAATAGTCTCCTGCTGTGCCCCTCTATTTGCCCTTGTATCTAGCTGCTCAAAATCAGCAGCCAGCTGATGAGCCTCAGTGGCCCACCCCGGGGGGGAAACTTTTCCCCATTCAATTCGCAAATATTATGGAGAGTACAGCAGGTTGCAATGACCATCGGAATATTTTCCTTATAGAAGTCTAACCAGACAATAAGACAGTGCCAGAATCCTTTTAATCAGCCAAAGGCACATTCAATGGTAATTCAGCACCTGCTGAGCCTGTTGTTGAACCATTCCTTGCTGATGTCCAGGTTCCCAGTGTAAGGTTTCATCAGCCACGGGAGCAAGGGGTATGCAGGGTCTCCAAGGATCACTATGGACATTTGCACATCCCCCACTGGAATCTTCTGGCCTCAAAAGAAAGTCCCAGCGTGCAGCTTTCCAGTGTTCTGAAAGATGCGTGCATCATGCACCTTCCTTGACCACCCTGCATTGATGTCAGCAAAACAGCCCCAGCCCTTTCAGTTGATGTACTCCGCCGCAAGATGGTCAGAGGCCAAAATTGGTATATGCGTTCCATCAATCGCCGCGCCGCAGTTAGGGAATCCCATTGCCGCAGAGCCATCAATTATTTCCTGGACCGAGAGTCACAGTTCTTCGTAGCAGGAGGCGATTAATAACCCTGCACTCTTGCATCACCACAACCCCCATGGTGGCCAGATTCCACACAGTGATCACCACTCGCTTTTCCACAATGAGGGCATCTCTCATTCTGGTGTCTTTGCGCCACAGTGCTGTGGTGAGCTCCACAGTTCCAAAAAGGTGGCTTTGCACATCTGAAAGTTCTGCAGCCACTGCTCATCATCTCATACATGCATCACGATGCAATTCCACCACTCTGTGGTTGTTTCCCAAACCCAGTACCGATGGTCCATCATGGCAAGCTGGTCCATGAATGCCAGCAGCAATCTTGAATTATTTGTTCCCATGGCAGACAGCAGGGCAAGCATCACCAATTCATTCTCTGTTTCACAGCTAATGAAATACTGCAGGACCCGCTGTGTTCTGTTCATGACACTCGTCACCGCAATGGTCAGCAGCTCAGGATCCATGCTGTCAGGCAAAGATGGCGGGCAAATAGTTTACAAGGGCTGTTGAAAAACAGCGTGAAATGAAGTAGGAAGCCCAGATAGTTTAACATCTCTTCAATCTTGTATTTAGCTGTGTGATAAATGAAGGGGGGGGAGGGCTAGCCCCCATTTATGAAGACCCAGCCAGCCAGTTAGCTGTAAAATCCCTCTTGGTGTCTGTTCTCTGCTTGCTTTACCTGTAAAGGGTTAACAAGCCCACAGGTAAAAGAGCCAATGGGAAGGCTAGAACTTTTAAATTTGGGAAAGAAACTTTCCCCTTGTCTGTTGTTCTCTGGGCTGCAGGGACACGGAGCAGCAATGCTATAAGCAGAAATGCTGTGTAAGGCTTGAACCAGGTATGAAAATTCATCTTCCATACCTAGAAGAAATTATTTGGATAGAGAATGTTTAGTTAGATACAATCAGGTTTATTTTTTTATTTTGGCTTGTGGATCTCCTCTGTGCTAACCCCAGATGCTTTTGTTTGTTTGTAACCTTTAAGCTGAACCCCCAAGAAAGCTATTTTGGGTGCTTGATTTTTGGAACTACTCTTTTAAAATCTAGCAAAAGCCTAAGTTCCAGATGTATTTTCTTTCTTTTTGTTTTTAATAACATTTACCTTTTTTAAGAACAGGATTGGATTTTTGGTGTCCTACGAGGTTTGTGCATATGTTGTTTAATTAGCTGGTGGCTACAGCTGATTTCCTTTGTTTTCTTTCTCAGCTCTTCCCTGGAGGGGGGGTGAAAGGGCTTGAGGGTACCCCACAGGGAGGAATTCCCAAGTGCTCCTTCCTGGGTTCAAAGGGTTTTTTTTGCATTTGTGTGGTGGCAGCGTTTACCAAGCCAAGGTCAGAGAAAAGCTGTAACCTTGGGAGTTTAATACAAGCCTGGAGTGGCAAGTATTAATTTTTAGAATCCTTGTGGGCCCTCACTTTCTGCACTCAGAGTGAAGAGTGGGGATTCAGCCTTAACATGGTGGCAGACCAGTGGGATCATTTTGAACCAAAAGCACAGACCTCAGGATTTTAAAAGGACAACATTTTTCCTTTTGGCTGCTTGAAAGCCAGGGAGTTGTTGTTTTTTCTCTTTCTTTTCTTTGCTGCCTGAGGGGGAACAGGCACACCAAAGAAGACAGAGAGTCCAACAAGCAGTTTATTTTTTTTCTTTTCTAGCTTTGTGGCAACGAAATAGTTAGGCTAAGATAGGGCAGCCTGTGCATGAGATTTAGAAAAATCAGTCTTCCCAAAGCGGCACGCCACAGAGAAGACAGACCCAGATCAAGCCCAGACATCCAGCTCCATGACGGAAATGAAGGGAGCGGATGGGGGAAAGGGGACTTCCCAGGAGGAAAGGGGTCAGCCCTCCCCCAACCAAGATCCAGGTGCCAAGCTGGAGGGATGCCCTTAACCTAGACCGAGTTCTGACAGTGGAAGAAAGGGATTTCTTGCTACAGATGATGCGCTTGGAAGCGGAGGACAAAAGAGAGGTGAAGCACTTGGAGATGGAAGCGGAGGAGAGACAGGTGAAGCACTTGGAGGCGGAAGCAGAAAGAGAGGCGAAGCGGTTGGAGGCGGAAATGCAGGCAAAGCGCTTGGAGGCAGAGTTAGAGCTGAAGCGCTTAGAACTGGAAAAGGCTACGCTGGATCAACCAGGTAACCCTAACAGTCCTTCTCCAGGTACCGCTCCCCATTCAAAAAAATTCCCCACATACAAGGTAGGCGATGATACAGAGGCCTTCTTAGAAAATTTTGAAAGGGCCTGCCTTGGGTACAACACCGCTATAGACCAGTATATGGTGGAGCTGAGGCCACAACTCAGTGGACCCTTAGCAGAGGTGGCAGCTGAAATGCCTAAAGAACACATGAATGAGTACGACCTTTTTAAACAAAAGGCCAGAATTAGAATGGGGCTAACACCCAAGCATGCCCGTCAGCGGATCAGAGCCCTAAGGTGGAAACCAGACGTGGCATTTTCCCAACATGCCTACCACATTGTAAAAAATTGGGATGTTTCGATATCAGGAGCAAGTGTTAAATCTCTGGAAGATCTGTCTCTCCTAATGCAAATGGAGCAGTTCTTAGAGGGTGTTCCTGAGGAAATAAAAAAGTACATCCTAGATGAGAAGCCCAAAACTGTAACCGAGGCGGGGGAGATCAGAACCAAATGGGTGGAGGTGGCGGAGAAGAAGAAAACTAGTAGCAGTTGGAGCGGATACCAGAAGAGGCAACCCAAGACAACACCCCACCATGGGGTCAGCCCAAAGCCCCACCTCGCAAGGAGGAGCCCTCCACACAGCCAGGGAGACCCCAGATACCCTCTCATCCCACCACCCCACTCTCCAACCACCCACCTCGTCCCAGCCCACAGTCAGCTGGGCAATGCTTTAAGTGTAATGAGCTGGGGCATGTTAAGGCCAACTGCCCAAAAAGCACCAGCCGACTACAACTCATCACCCAGAGCCTTCAGGCCCAGATGTCTTGCAAATACCCCCAGAGCGAAGGGAAACTGTGAGTGTGGGCGGGAGGAAGATTACTGCATGGAGAGACACTGGAGCACAGGTGTCAGCTATCCACCAATCCCTGGTGGACCCCAAATTCATCGACCCAGAGGCCCAAGTGATGGTGCAACCCTTTAAGGCCAACTCTTTTAACTTGCCTACAGCCAAGTTGCCTGGCCAGTACAAGGGCTGGTCAGGGATATGGACTTTTGCAGTCTATAACGATTATGCCATTCCCATGCTGCTGGGAGAAGACTTAGCCAACCATGTGAGGCTAACAAAAAGGGTGGGGATGGTCATCTGCAGCCAGGCTAAACAGGCCTCCACACCTAACTCCATTCCTGAGCCTCCTACAGGAACCCAGCCAGAGATGGTGGAATGAGACTCCAGACCAGAGTCTATGGCAACAGTTGTAAATCCAGTTCCTGGAATCCAGCCAGAACCAGCCCAAGGATCGGAACTGGCGGAGCGTCAGCACCAGAGCCCGTGCTTGCAACCCCACCAGAGTCAGGGGAGCCAGCACGAAAGGGTGCCACAGAGCCTGCATCTGCAGCAGCAGCTAGACCGGTGCAAGAGGCTCAACCAGAGCCTGAAATACAACCTAGTGCACCAGCGGAGAATGGTTCACAGTCAACGAAAACAACCCCATCACCTGCATCGCTTCCAGTGGGACCAAGCCCAAGTCCACCACTCAGTGAGGAACTAATGTCTCCAGCATCAAGGGAACAGTTCCAGGCAGAGCACGGAGCGACCCACTGCCTCTCAGCTCTTCTAATAGGTCCAGATTTGTTATAGAAGGAGGACACCCACGAAAGCTCATGCTGCTAAACCTCTGTTAGTCTATAAGGTGCCACAGAATTCTTTGCTGCTTTTACAGATCCAGACTAACACGGCTACCCCTCTGATATCTTATACAAGGAGATTCTTTCTGGTGGGCAAAGGAGGACTGGCATCCTCAGAGACAGCTGGTAGTTCCAACTAAGTATAGGGGAAAGCTCTTGAGCTTAGCCCACCATCACCCTAGTGGCCATGCTGGGGTGAACAGGACCAAGGACCGTTTGGGGAAGTCATTCCACTGGGAGGGGATGGGCAAGGATGTTTCTACCTATGTTTGGTCTTGTAAGGTGTGCCAGAGGGTGGGAAAGCCCCAAGACCAGGTCAAGGCCTCTCTCCAGCCACTCCCCATCATTGAGGTTCCATTTCAGCATGTAGCTGTGAATATTCTGGATCCTTTCCCTAAGAAGACACCCAGACGAAAGCTGTACATACTGACTTTCATGGATTTTGCCACCCGATGGCAGGCAGTAGTAGCTCTAAGCAACACCAGGGCTAAAAGTGTGTGCCAGGCATTGACAGACATTTTTGCCAGGGTAGGCTGGCCCTCCGACATCCTTACAGATTCAGGAACTAACTTCCTGGCAGGGACCATGAAACGTCTTTCGGAAGCTCATGGGGTAAACCACTTGGTTGCCACCCCTTACCACCATCAAACAAATGGCCTAGTGGAAAAGTTTAATGGGACTTTGGAAGCCATGATATGTAAATTAGTGAATGAGCACTCCAATGATTGGGACCTAGTGTTGCAGCAGTTGCTCTTTGCCTACAGGGCTGTACCACATCCCAATTTGGGATTTTCACCTTTTGAACTCGTTTATGGCCACAAAATTAAGGGGCCATTACAGTTGGTAAAGCAGCAATGGGAGGGGTTACATCTTCTCCAGGAACTAACATTTTAGACTTTGTAACCAACCTGAAAAACACCCTCAAAAACTCTCTCGCCTTTGCTCAAGAAACCCTACAGGATGCTCAACAAGAGCAAAAGGCCTGGTATAATAAATATGCCAGAGAGTGTTCCTTCAGAGTAGGTGACCGAGTCATGGTCCTGAAAGCACTCCAGGCCAATAAGATGGAAGTGTCATGGGAGGGGCCATTTATGGTCCGAGAGCACCTGGGAGCTGTTAATTATCTCATAGCGTTCCCAGACCCTACCCTAAAACCTAAAGTATACCATGTTAATTCTCTAAAGCCCTTTTATTCCCGAGAAATCAAGGTTCTCCAGTTTACAGCCAAGGAGAGAGATGACGCTGAGTGGCCTGAAGGAATCTACTATGATGGAAAAAGCAATGGTGGCGTGGAAGAAGTGAGCCTTTACATGACCCTTGGGTGTAAGCAGCGACAGCAAATCCAGGAGCTGTGCACCAGCTTCGCGCCAATGTTTTCAGCCATCCCAGGACGGATAGAACAGGCATACCACTCCATTAACACAGGTGATGCTTGCCCAATTAGAGCCCAACCCTACTGGATGGCTCCTCAAGCCAAAACCACAATAGAAAGGGAAATTAAGGACATATTACAGATGGGTGTAAACCACCCCTCTGAGAGTGCATGGGCCTCTCCAGTGGTTCTGGTTCCCAAACCAGACAGGGAAATCCGCTTTTGTGTGGACTAACGTCAGCTAAATGCTGTAACTCACCCAGAAAACTATCCAATGCCACGCACAGATGAGCTATTGGAGAAACTGGGATGTGCCCAGTTCATCTCCACCTTAGACTAAGGGGTACTGGCAAGTGCCACTAGATGACTCTGGCAACTGCCACTAGATGGCCAAGGAAAGGTCAGCCTTCATCATCCATGTAGGATTATATGAATTTAATGTGCTCCCTTTTGGACTGTGAAATATACCCGCAACCTTCCAGAGACTGGTAGATAACTTTCTGGCTGGATTTGGGGAATTTGCAGTCGCCTACCTCGACAATGTGGCCATATTCTCAGATTCGTGGGCAGAACACCTGGAACACCTCCAAGCTGTCTTCCAGCGCATAAGAGAGGCAAGATTAACCGTTAAGGCCAAAAACTGTCAAATAGGCCTAAACAGGGTAATGTACCTTGGACACCAGGTGGGTCAAGGTACTATCAACCCCCTACAGGCTAAGGTAAATACTATCCAAATTGGCCTGTCCCTAAATCAAAGAAACAGGTCCAATCCTTCTTGGGCTTGGCCAGATATTACCGTTGATTTGTACCAAACTACAGCCAAATTGCCACCTCACTGACAGACCTGACCAGGAAAAAACAACCAAATGCAGTTCAGTGGACTGAGAAGTGTCAGAAAGCCTTTAACCAGCTTAAGGCAGCCCTTACATCTGACCCTGCACTGAGGGCCCCGGACTTCAACCAACCGTTCGTTGTAATCACAGAGGTGGTGTAGGAGCAGTTTTAATGCAGGAAGGACCAGATCAACAATTCCATCCTGTCGTGTTTCTCAGCAAAAAACTTTCTGAGAGGGAAAGCCACTGGTCAGTCTCAGAAAAAGAATGTTACGCCATTGTGTATGCTCTGGAGAAGCTACGCCCATACATTTGGGAATGGCATTTCCACCTGCAAACTGATCATGCTGCACTGAAGTGGCTTCACACAGTCAAAAAGATTAACAAAAAACGTATTCGGTGGAGTTTAGCTCTTCAAGACTGATTTTAAAATACAACACACTTCAGGAGCCTCTAACTGATGCACTCTCCCGGGAAGGTTTCCCAAAATCAGCCAGGTAAAAATGTCATAGAATCATAGAATATTAGGGTTGGAAGAGACCTCAGGAGGTCATCTAGTCCAATCCCCTGCTCAAAGCAGGACCAACACCAACTAAATCATTCCAGCCAGGGCTTTGTCCCTGTATTCTAAGTCGATGTAGTCCTTGAAATGTAAAAAGTACTGTTTAGTTCTTCATGTAATTATTAGTAAAATTAGAGGTGCATGAATCTTATTAACTCTGTTTCCTAAACCTACATGAAGAAATCCCAGCCGGTGTGGACCCGACCTGAACCAGGCTGGCCAGCACCGTCTGAGATTTGGGGGAGGGGGGCATGTGATAAATGAAGGGGGGTAGTCCCCATTGATGAACACCCAGCCAGCCAGTTAGCTGTAAAATCCCTCTTGGTGTCTGTTCTCTGCTTGCTTTACCTGTAAAGGGTTAACAAGCCCACAGGTAAAAGAAAAGGAGTGGGCACCTGACCAAAAGAGCCAATGGGAAGGCTAGAACTTTTAAATTTGGGAAAGAAACTTTCCCCTTGTCTGTTGTTCTCTGGGCTGCAGGGACACGGAGCAGCAATGCTATAAGCAGAAATGCTGTGTAAGAACCAGGTATGAAAATTCATCTTCCATACCTAGAAGAAATTATTTGGATAGAGAATGTTTAGTTAGATACAATCAGGTTTATTTTTTTATTTTGGCTTGTGGATCTCCTCTGTGCTAACCCCAGATGCTTTTGTTTGTTTGTAACCTTTAAGCTGAACCCCCAAGAAAGCTATTTTGGGTGCTTGATTTTTGGAACTACTCTTTTAAAATCTAGCAAAAGCCTAAGTTCCAGATGTATTTTCTTTCTTTTTGTTTTTAATAAAATTTACCTTTTTTAAGAACAGGATTGGATTTTTGGTGTCCTACGAGGTTTGTGCATATGTTGTTTAATTAGCTGGTGGCTACAGCTAATTTCCTTTGTTTTCTTTCTCAGCTCTTCCCTGGAGGGGTGTGAAAGGGCTTGAGGGTACCCCACAGGGAGGAATTCCCAAGTGCTCCTTCCTGGGTTCAAAGGGGTTTTTTTGCATTTGGGTGAAGGCAGCGTTTACCAAGCCAAGGTCAGAGAAAAGCTGTAACCTTGGGAGTTTAATACAAGCCTGGAGTGGCAAGTATTAATTTTTAGAATCCTTGTGGGCCCCCACTTTCTGCACTCAGAGTGGCAGATTGGGGATTCAGCCTTGATAAGCTGTGACACTCTAAGTACCTTCCTAGAGCTGAGGAAGAGTTCCATGTAGCTCGAAAGCTTGTCTCTCTCACCAACAGAAGTTGGTCCAATAAAAGATATTACCTCATCCATCTTGTCTCTCTAATACCGACACAGCTACATTAACCCTGCATGCAAAAAAGCAGCATGACATTCTCACAAGCTAACTAGGGAAATGTGGTCTAGATGAAATTACTATAAGTCGGGTGCAAAACTGGTTGAAAGACCATATTCAAAGAGTAATTTACTGTCAAACTGTAAGGACATAGAATCATAGAATCATAGACTATCAGGGTTGGAAGGGACCTCAGGAGGTCATCTAGTCCAACCCCCTGCTCAAAGCAGGACCTAATCCCAACTAAATCATCCCAGACAGGGCTTTGTCAAGCCTAACCTTAAAAACCTCTAAGGAAGGAGATTCCACCACCTCCCTAGGTAACCCATTCCAGTGTTTCACCACCCTCCTAGTGAAAACATTTTTCCTAATATCCAATCTAAACCTCCCCCACTGCAACTTGAGACCGTTACTCCTTGTTCTGTCATCTGGTACCACTGAGAACAGTCTAGATCCATCCTCTTTGGAACCCCCTTTCAGGTAGTTGAAAGCAACTATCAAATCCCCCCTCATTCTTCTCTTCTGCAGACTAAACAATCCCAGTTCCCTCAGCCTCTCCTCATAACTCATGTGCTCCAGCCCCCTAATCATTTTTGTTGCCCTCCACTGGACTCTTTCCAATTTTTCCACATCCTTCTTGTACTGTGGGGCCCAAAACTGGACACAGTACTCCAGGTGAGGCCTCACCAATGTCGAATAGAGGGGAACGATCACGTCCCTCGATCTGCTGGCAATGCCCCTACTTATACAGCCCAAAATGCCGTTAGCCTTCTTGGCAACAAGGGCACACTGTTGACTCATATCCAGCTTCTCGTCCACCGTAACCCCTAGGTCCTTTTCTGCAGAACTGCTGCCTAGCCACTCGGTCCCTAGTCTGTAACAGTGCATGGGATTCTTCCGTCCTAAGTGCAGGACTCTGCACTTGTCCTTGTTGAACCTCATCAGGTTTCTTTTGGCCCAATCCTCTAATTTGTCTAGGTCCCTCTGTATCCTATCCCTACCCTCCAGCGTATCTACCACTCCTCCCAGTTTAGTGTCATCTGCAAATTTGCTGAGAGTGCAGTCCACGCCATCCTCCAGATCATTAATGAAGATATTGAACAAAACCGGCCCCAGGACCGACCCTTGGGGCACTCCGCTTGAAACCGGCTGCCAACTAGACATGGAGCCGTTGATCACTACCCGTTGAGCCCGACGATCTAGCCAGCTTTCTATCCACCTTATAGTCCATTCATCCAGCCCATACTTCTTTAACTTGCCGGCAAGAATACTGTGGGAGACCGTATCAAAAGCTTTGCTAAAGTCAAGGAATAACACATCCACTGCTTTCCCCTCATCCACAGACCCAGTTATCTCCTCATAGAAGGCAATTAGGTTAGTCAGGCATGACTTGCCCTTGGTGAATCCATGCTGACTGTTCCTGATCACTTTCCTCTCCTCTAAGTGCTTCAGAATTGATTCCTTGAGGACCTGCTCCATGATTTTTCCAGGGACTGAGGTGAGGCTGACTGGCCTGTAGTTCCCCAGATCCTCCTTATTCCCTTTTTTAAAGATGGGCACTACATTAGCCTTTTTCCAGTCATCCGGGACCTCCCCCGATCGCCATGAGTTTTCAAAGATAATGGCCAATGGCTCTGCAATCACATTCACCAACTCCTTTAGTACCCTCAGATGCAGCACATCCGGCCCCATGGACTTGTGCTCGTCCAGCTTTTTTCTTAGAATCATAGAATCATAGAATCATAGAATATCAGGGTTGGAAGGGACCTCAGGAGGTCATCTAGTCCAACCCCCTGCTCAAAGCAGGACCTAATCCCAACTAAATCATCCCAGCCAGGGCTTTGTCAAGCCTGACCTTAAAAACCTCTAAGGAAGGAGATTCCACCACCTCCCTAGGTAACCCATTCCAGTGCTTCACCACCCTCCTAGTGAAAAAGTTTTTCCTAATATCCAATCTAAACCTCCCCCACTGCAACTTGAGACCATTACTCCTTGTTCTGTCATCTGGTACCACTGAGAACAGTCTAGATCCATCCTCTTTGGAACCCCCTTTCAGGTAGTTGAAAGCAGCTATCAAATCCCCCCTCATTCTTCTCTTCTGCAGACTAAACAATCCCAGTTCCCTCAGCCTCTCCTCATAACTCATGTGCTCCAGCCCCCTAATCATTTTTGTTGCCCTCCACTGGACTCTTTCCAATTTTTCCACATCCTTCTTGTACTGTGGGGCCCAAAACTGGACACAGTACTCCAGGTGAGGCCTCACAGGAGTCAGCCTTGGGTCCAGTATTATCAATATTTTCATGAATGAACTTAGATAACAGAGTGGAAAGAATTCTTATAAAATTTGCGGATGACATCAAGCTGGGAGGGGCTGAAAACACTTTGGAGGACAGGATTAAAATTCCAAACAACCTTGATAAATTAGAGAATTGGTCTGAATTCAACAAGATGAAAATCAATAAAGACAAGTGCAAAGTACTACACTTAGGAAGGAAAAATCAAAGGCTCAGCTACAAAATGGGGAACAGGCTAGGTGGTAATATTGCTGAAAAGGATCTGGGGGTTATAATTGATCATAAACTGAATATGAGTTAATGTGATGCAGTTGCAAAAAAAAGGCTAATATCATTCTGGGGTGTAAAAACAAGAGTGCCATATGTAAGACACAGGAAGTAATTGTCCTGTTCTACTCAGCACTGGTGAGGCCTCAGCTGGAGCAGTGTGTCCAATTCTGGGTGCCACACTTTAGGAAAGATGTGAACAAATTGGAGAGAATCTAGAGGAGAGCAACAAAAATGATAAAAGGTTTAGAAAATCTAACATATGAAGAAATTTTTAAAAAACTGGGCATGGTTAGTCCTGAGAAAAGAAGACGGAGGGGGACCTGATAACAGACTTTAATGGACCTCCATGACTTCTTTGGCTTCAGCTCTCGCCAGAGCAGTGGGGCTGGAGCAGCAGCAGGGCTGGAGCAGCAGCTGGTGGTCAGCCCCCGGGGCTGGAGCAGCCACCTGTGGCTGGGGTAGAGCAGCGGCCACCCAGCTGGAGCAGCGGCCAGGGCTGGGTCAGCCACTTGGGCTGGAGGAGTCACCATGGGCTGGGGTGGAGCAACTGCTGGCGGCTGGTGCAGCTGCTGGGGCTGGGTCAGGTCACAGGGGCTGGAGCAGCGGCTGGGGCTAGGCTAGAGCAGCGGCTAGGGCTGGAGCAGCAGTGGTCAGCCCCCACCGCAGGAGCAGTGGTGGCACTGGAGCAGCAGCTTGCACACCCCATTGTTAGTCCCCCCCACACCTCCATATTTTTAGTAAAAGTCAGGGTCAGGTTGCAAGCTTCCATGAATTTTTGTTTATTGTCCACGACCTGTTCATGACTTTTACTAAAGATACCCGAAACAAAATTTTAACCTTACCAATATGTGAAGTCCTGTTATAAAGAGAACAGTGATCAATTGTTCTCTATGTCTACTGAAGTTATAACAAGAATAATGGGCTTAATCTCCAGCAAGGGAGATTTAGGTTAGACATTAGCAAAAGCTTTCTAACAATAAGGGTAGTTAAGTTTTCACATAGGTTTCCAAGGGAGGTTGTAGAATCACCACCATTGGAGCTTTTAAGAATAGGTTGAACAAATACCTGTCAGGGATGGTCTAGGTTTACTTGCTCCTGCTTCAGTGCAAGGGGCTGGATTTGATCACTTGTCAAGGTCCCTTCCAGCCTGACATTTCTATATCATGATTCTATATCAGCCCAGGAGACAGAACTGTCCACTTGCAAAGTAAATACATTTACATCAGAAAGATCTAGGTCCTAAGACTGGGCAAAATCATGTTCATGAATATATATTTTGTGTCAAGCAATATTAAAACTGATTAGATGAAATATGGTTTTCCTTAAATTACAATGATGGCACAAGAACTATATAAAAATAAAATATTGAAAAAGCAGATTCTGAAATCACAAGAGGTTCACAACAGTTGTTTAACTTTAAAAAAAAAACCAGATGTTTTATAAATATACCTGCTGGGCTTTTTTCCTCTCATGATAATTACTATTGCCCCAGCTTTCCCTATAGAAGTATATTCCTTTTTTTTTAATGTTGTCAGTATATTGTGTCATTCATAGAATCATAGAAGATTAGGGTTGGAAGAGACCTCAGGAGGTCATCTAGTACAACCCCTTGCTCAAAGCAGAACCAACACCAACTAAATCATCCCAGCCAGGGCTTTGTCAAGCCGGGCCTTAAAAACCTCTAAGGATGGAGATTCAACTACCTCCCTAGGTAAACCATTCCAGTGCTTCACCACTCTCCTAGTGAAATAGTGTTCCCTAATATCCAACCTAGACCTCCTCCACTGCAACTTGAGACCATTACTCCTTGTTCTGTCATCTGCCACCACTGAGAACAGCCAAGCTCCATCCTCTTTGGAACCCCCCTACAGGTAGTTGAAGGCTGCTATCAAATCCCCGCCCACTCTTCTCTTCTGCAGACTAAACAAGCCCAGTTCCCTCAGCCTCTCCTCGTAAGTCACGTGCCCCAGCGCCCTGATCATTTTCGTTGCCCTCTGCAGGACTCTCTCCAATTTGTCCACATCCTTTTTTTGTGGGGGGCCCAAAACTGGACGCAATACTCCAGATGTGGCCTCACCAGTGCCGAATAGAGGGGAATAATCACTTCCCTCAATCTGCTGGCAATGCTACTACTAATACAGCCCAATATGCCGTTAGCCTTCTTGGCAAAAAGGGCACACTGCTGACTCATATCCAGCTTCTCATCCACTGTAATCCCCAGGTCCTTTTCTGCAGAACTACTGCTTAGCCGGTTGGTCCCCAGCCTGTAGAGGTGCATGGGATTCTTCCATCCTAAGTGCAGGACTCTGCACTTGTCCTTGTTGAACCTCATCAGATTTCTTTTGGCCAATCCTCCAATTTTCTAGGTTACCCTGGATCCTATCCCTACCCTCCAGCATATCTACCTCTCCCCCCAGTTTAGTGTCATCTGCGAACTTGCTAAGGGTGCAATCCATCCCATCATCCAAATCATTAATAAAGATGTTGAACAAAACCGTTGAACATGTTGAACATTGGTAACTCTTAAGCCTGTAACAACATTAATATGTTGATTGTTGACATTTCAAACATTATCTTTTTAAAATTCTAAAAGAGGTCATACAAAAAAGGTTGCAACTTAGCACACTTTTATCCAAACTACTCAGCAAATAATTTCCCACATTAATTTCATACCTCAAAGTGATTTAGTATGTTTTAAATAGTGGTCCATTGAAGCTATTTGAAATTGGAAAATTCTGTCATATGTGATTTTTGAAATGGTTGTAACTAGCCTCATATTGGGATTATATCCCCCTTCAAAATGCCTTAGAAAATATAAGCAAAGTCACAAACTACAACAAGCCATTGAAATTTATCCTCAATATCAAAACACAGAGGTATGAACACTGGCCTGGCTAGCAAAGTGATACAATGGCAATAAGGTTGCCACTTAAAAATCTGTGCTGGTTAATAACATCATAGGTAGTAGTGCAGGATGGGAAACAGGCTCTTCAAGAGCCAGTACGTTCCTCCCCTGCATGGGAGGGGGCAATAAGGGGAGCTCTTACAATAGTGCAGCTACAGTGGCGCCTCAGGGAGCATATGCTGCACCAGGTGTCAACCTGGTATAGCTTACTTCCTCCCTGGGGCAGCAGGGAGACCCAGAGGAAGATTGTGACTAATTTAACAAAGAAAGATGGCTTAACAAAACCAATTTTAATTTCATTCAGCTACACGATGCTTGACAAATGAGAGCACTTTTAATATCAAAAATGGGGTGGGGGGAGCTCTTATCTCCTGCACTGTTCTTGGGGTAACTTAGAAGACATTTCTTTTTATTGGCTGCATTCAGTGAAATACTAATGACACTGTTCCGAGCTACTTAGCTGTGAAAACATTCAGTACGTTACAATGAGGGTGATTTTCCTCGAGTATATGACTTTTTCCGATGGAGTTTAAAATTAGTATAGTTAGTGATAAAGGCTATGTAAGTTTACAGATACTG
This sequence comes from Platysternon megacephalum, assembly GCA_003942145.1. Taxonomy (NCBI): domain Eukaryota; kingdom Metazoa; phylum Chordata; order Testudines; family Platysternidae; genus Platysternon; species Platysternon megacephalum. The sequence goes on from QXTE01000133.1 coordinate 720,949, forward strand.
TAATTTTTTCCTTTTGGAACTACCAAGCACATCTGCTTTCCTTAGCATATCTCAGGAGTATGTTAAACAGCAGTTACTAAAGTTAGACCTATTTAAATTAGCAGATCTGGATAACTTGCACCCAAGAGTTTTGAAAGAGCTGGCTGAGGAGCTGGCTGAACTGTTAGTGTTGATTTTCAATAAGTCTTGAAACACCAGGGAAGTTCTAGAACACAATATGTTGTGCTAATATTTAAAAAGGGCAAATGGGAACACCCAGGTAATTATAGGCCTGTAAGCCTGACATCGACCCTGGGCAAGATGATGGAGCAGCTGATATGGGACTCAATTAATAAATAATTGAAGGAAGGTAATATAATTAATGCCAATCAATTTGCATTTCTGGAAAATAGATCCTGTCAAAATAACCTGATTTTTTTTAATGCGATCACAAGTTTGATAAAAGGATTTGGTACTGCATGACATTTTGATACAAAAAACTAGAAAGATATAAAATTAACATGACATACATAAAATGGATTAAAAGCTGGCTAGATGATAAATCTCAAAATGTAACGGCAAACAGAGAATCATCATTGAAAAGGTGTGTATCTAGTGTGTTCCCGCAGTGATTGGTTCTTGGCCCTATATTTAATATTTTTATAATGACTTGGAAGAAAACATAAAATTTTGCATAAAGTTTGGAGATGTCACACAAATTGGGCAAGTGGTAAATAATAAAGAAGACAAGTCACTGATACAGAGCAATCTGGATCACTAGGTAAGATGGTCAAAAGCAAACAATATGTGTTTTAATATGGCTAAATGTAAATGTAGACATCTAGCAACAAAGAATGCAGGCCATACCTACACAATAGGGAACTCTATCCTGGGAACCAGTGACTCTGAAAAAGATTTGGGGGTTGCGATGAATAATCATCTGAACACAAGCTTCCAGTGTGATGCTCTGGCCAAAAGGGCTAATGTGATGCTTGGATGCATAAAAGGGGAATCTCGAGAAAGAGTAGAGAGGTTATTTTACCTTTGTACTTGGCACTGGTGCAATCATTGCTGGAATTCTGTGTTGAGTTCTGGTGCTCACAATTCAAGAAGAATGTAGATAAACGGGAGGGGGTTCAGAGAAGAGCCATGATAATGATTAAAGGATTAGAAAACATGCCTATAGTGATAGACTCAAGGAACTAAATCTATTTAGCTTAACAAAAAGAAGGTATGGGGTGATTTGATTACACTCTGTAAGTACCTACATGGGGAATAAATAATAATGGGCTCTTAGATTAGCAAAGAAAGGTACAATATGATCCAATGGCTGGAAGTTGAAGCTAGACAAACTTAGACTGGAAGTAAGGCATAAACTTTTAATTGTGAGAGTAATTACCATTGGAACAGTTGTGGTAGATTCTCCATCACTGACAATTTTTAAACCAAGATTCAATGTTCTTCTAAAATATATGCTTTAAGGATTATTTTAGTGAAGTTCTACACCCTACGTTATACAGGCGGATAGACTAGATAATCACAATGGTCCCTTCTGGCCTTGGAATCTATTAATCCTTTCCCGGATGTTTCTCTCCTGATCACATCAATGAAAAATCTCCACATGTCGGAGAGCAGAATACCAGATGGCTCTGAGGGGAGAGTTCTGTATTATGTGTTTAACACTGCCAAATAGTTGCAGGGAGAGGTGAGAGTGTGACAGTAAATACCTTGGTGCAGTGTCAATAATGTCCCCCTTTCTGCCATCCAAATAGAGCAGATATGTTCTCAGTGATGTAACAAAGCTTCATGCAGAATTTCAAAAGGATTTCAAGGAGGCATAATTTTTTTGGTGGTGGTGGTTTTATAACACCAGAGAAAGTAATGTAGTTTTTATTTTTCTATTTTTTTTATTACAATTAGCTTTCAATCAATTCCCTCAACACTTAGGAGCAACAACATTATTTAGTTCAGGGCCAGGCAATGTTCCAACTTCTGTCTATAACAAGGTTTATTCTATATATAAAAATTTTAAACAACTTTAAAGTGGATGCTGTTTAAATGCAAGAAGTACTAATTGAGACTCTGTCGAACAAGGACTTGATCATGCAAAGTACTGAAATCATTCTAGCTCCCATTGAAGTAAATGAAGGATCAAGGCCCCATGTTTTCAAAGCAGGATGCTAGGGGTGTATCAACTTTGAAATCTGCACGTAAATAGGGATTCAACCTCTTTTTATGTATGATTAACACTGTATCCACCTCACACTTAAACAGCTATAAACATTTTAACTGGGCCTTTCAGACGTCTTGTGAGTCTGACTTCTGTTTATTTTTTTAATCTTCCTAACAAAAAATTCCTGATTTTTGAGATTTGAAAACATTCATTTCTAGACTGTAGCAAAATCTATGATATAGGTGATGTTTACAGTGTATTAATCATGTTAATTTTGATAATGAACGTTGTTAGACGTTCTATTTCTATTTACACTGATGTCTGTTTTATAATTTTGTCAGATTAATACGTTGTTTGTATTATATATTTTACATTATGATGTGTAACTGATTTGCATGACTTTCAAAATGATGGTTTGTACAACATATTTTGCAAGACAAATTGATAGAGATAGCATTCATCAAAAGGACTGTCTTATAGTTTGGACAGTTACACAATTCCGCACTTCACTGCCTAAGCTTTAAGCAAGCATCTACTCCTAGAGTTTGTCTCCTGAACCTTGAGAAGTCCACAGGAAGGGAGATGCTCTCCTAGGTCTACAGGAAAATAATCTCTTCTGTGCATTGCCTAAATTGTATAACATGGGAGCTCTTCTCTTGGCCCTCCTGCAGACCTTAACAAACCCCTTTGCTCACAGACCCCCTGACTCCTGAATAGTTTCCCATCTGTAAAACATAAGCACATACGTTTTATATGCACACATTTTATACACAAATTTATACACACAACATTTTAGACTACTAAAACTTAAGTCGAAGATTTTTTTAAAAATTGATGCTTAACATAGGGCTCCTAAATCTGTAATTAGGCATCCAAGTGGACTGATTTTCAAAAAGTGTTAAGCACCCTGCAGCTTCCAATTTAGTCTTGGGGATGGGACAGAAGGTGTTTGCCTAAGAACTAAAGGAGGGGACAGAGACTGGCTGAGGGTTTCAAGTGTGGAGCTGGCTATGGAACAGGGAAACTGGGAAGCCACTGAAGCAATTATGTCTGCTCTGTTTAAAACTTTACACTTCCAGCAGAGTGGAAGTGGCATTCATGCTTTAGCTTTTCAGGATGCCAGGCTCCTACAGTTTCATACTGAAAGCTTTGAGTAGCAGATGGAGCTCTTGCACAATTGAGAATCAGATCTATCTCCTCAATCTCATGCTATTATCATCACTTGTGAACACTGCTCACTGGCAACTGACAAATCCACAGATAGTGATATCCAACAACTGGCAAAGTTCATTATTGCAGCAACTAACTTAAGTTGTGAAGGAAGACTTGCTTTCTTTGAATAACACAACCGAGCACAAAAATATTTTTGATTCTTTAAAGTCATTTTGATCACTATTGCAGATTCCTCTGAGGAAATTATCCTCTATTACAACTGAAGGAGCCATGTAATTGATGGGGAAAGATACTGGACACAGTATTCTTGCGACAAATGATGAGTTCCAGATGTGCAATTTTTTTCATTGAGTCATCCATCAGCAGGCTTTGTGAACAAATAAATTGAAATGTGATGAGGTCATGACTACAGCACTTAAAACTGTCCACAACATTTAAACAAAAGCACTGAACCATCAGCAGTTTTGTAGTTTCTTAGAAGACATCAAGAATGAATATACCGATCTTGCTTTGAATATGTCCGTTGGCACAATAAAGGACACATTTAGGTCTCTAAAAGCATATAAAACATTAAATGGTCAAAATATACATATTATGGGGAGGAACAGGAAAACCTTGGAAGCAGTAATGTCAACAAAGACCAAGTAGATGATAGTGGACAAAAATTTGAAAGGGATTTGCAATGCCATATGGCTTTCCTAAATAAAATAAAATAAGCCGATGTGATTTGGATACATATACAAAGGCATCATGTCATAATGCATCTAGAATAGTTCAGGCAGTTCTGTATACCACATTACCAGACAGACATTCACCAATCGAAAGATCAGAAAAACACAATAATAAAATTAGGAGGATGGAGGGATTGATTTATGAGAAAGAGTAAAGAGACTAATATATTTAACTTGACTAAGCAACAAATAAGGGACAACGTAATAACAGTCTACAAATATTTGAAGGGGGCAAAGATCAAGGAGAAAAAGAAATTATGTACAGTAATACAAGTGATAACTAGATAGAATGGGATAAAATGAAGAAAGGGAAAACTTAGGCCTAATATTAGAAAATATTTCCTAACTGTGAGATGTATTAGGCTGAGTCTTAGGGCAACTGTGGAAGCTTTATCTGTTGAGGCTTAAAACTAGATGGGGCAAATCAATAGAAATATACTTTGGATAATAATCTTATAACAGAGTATGGACTGTGTGATGGAGGTGGATAAAAGCCCTACACTGGAACAGGGTAAGGAGCTAAAGACAGCCTGCCTCCCTTCTGAAAACAGAAAAATGAATAATACAGTTGAGTTTTCTAATATACTAATAATGACAAAAGCACAACTAATTTTCTTCTGACTTTACTGCCCTAGAAAGACAACCCTCTTCTTCAGGACTTATGTAGCTGAAAGAGAATGCTGAAGAAATAGTCTATTTCAACAGCTTCAAAAATTTCCTTTCAACCTAACATTTCATTGCAAACTAAATACTTTGTGTAACCCAGTCGTATACATATTTTTACAGGCATAAATATTTTATAACAATGTTATTAATAATAAATAAAATGTTACAAGTTTTTAAAAAGCAGTGACAGCCAAAGTGCAAACATCCAAATAAATCACTGAAACTTAAATATAAACAGAATTTGGTCCAGTCCGTTTTTGAGTTTAAAGGTCATGTTTTCAAAAAAACAAAACTACATAACCAAAAACAATGCTCAATTGATCCAACCAAAGAAAAAAATGTAATTTTGAACACTATCACTTCTTTTGTCTAGTATTGATATTGCCTCATTTGATATGTATTTTACTGAAACATAGTATAATAGTGTCTACAATAGATCAAATTCTCTTTTAAACCACTAGGAGAAAAAAATAAATAAAAATGGAAAAGAGTTACCAGCAAGTAATAATCAATGCAATGTAAAATCTCTTCCAACCACTCTCACACTAACGTGTTGAAAACGTAAAGCAAGTCTTTGAAGAAAATATATTCAAAGGAAGAGACCATTATTTCTTCCAACTTCTGTACAATCAAAAAGAATAAATTACATAATACGATTGAGCTAGAGAGCTTGTCCCTGCACTTTCTATTGGAGAAAAACAATAGTAAAATTCTGCATAAGGTAATATGCTCATAACTGAATTGTTCTATTTAAATTTCCATTTACAAGATAATGGAAACAATTCTAAACGTACTGTGTCATTTAGCACATTTTCAGAACTGTAATTTCCCCTGGGGCAATGTGAATCTGTGAATCTGAAAGGGGTCCTCCGCATGGGAGTACGACAATGTACCAAAAACTCTGATTCCTATCCCTTAACCTGAGACATACTGGAAAACGTGCTACATTTGAGATCCCCATTTTAAGCATGATTTCATTGTAAAACACCCTCTGAGATGTTGTATTGAAAGTCAGAGGTTTCTCAAAGACTTTGTCAGATGTTTTCTGAAATGGTGGGAAACACAAATAAATATTAATAAATACATAATAATAATAATTAATTAATTAATAATTAATAACAACAATCTTTATGCAGAATCATTTGCCTCCCAGGCAGTGTTTTCTAATGTCAAATGTTACACTCAGCACTCATTATAGTCTCACTTAATATTTGCATACTAAAATTAAAAGGATTTCTCAAGATGGCTTATACTTTTTTCCCTTGAGAATGGAAATTTTACCCTTTACATTTTTGTCATTTAGACCAAGGAATAAATTTCCATTAGGACCAAAGATGAAAAATTATTTTAAAACAGGCTTTGGGGGTCTTTTCTTCATCAAAAGTAACATATCATGGTAAGTTTCCCCTGTTGGTGAGATTTTTTATTTCTAATATGAGCACATTGCATGAATAAAATCATTCTGGTCAGATCATGTTCTCTTATATAAGAATCTGATAATGGATTCAATTTGCTGTTCAAAAAGAAAAATGTTTTATTTATGCAAATGTAAGTTGAGTGCTAAGTAAGCGCCAAGTGAGCGCCAAGTAAGCGCCAAGTGCATCAAAATCAAACACAAGAAAGGTGAAACACTTTTTGTCAATAGCTGTATGTATGCGGGTTATTATTCTAATGAAGACTTGCAGTCACTTTTTGCCTCCTCTTGAACAGCTAAAAAGACAAATTAACAGAAGATGACTGCCACATTATTTAAACATGCAAATCCTTTAGAACTTTCAATTCTGCTCCTCCTTAAAGAAAGCCCATTCTCTTTGTTCTTGAAATAAATAAATACAACAGAATAAACAAAACTAAAAATAAGACTGATCATAATTTACTTAAAACTCCATGTACTAAGGGTAATCAAATTCTAAATTAACCTAGGTTGTAGACAACATCCAAAAGGAAGAACTTGGCCTCTCACCTGAAACCCAATCTTTGAAAAGATGCAAATAGAACGTAGCAGCAGGGACCAGAACTTACACTTAGGACATCTGGCCCCAAAACCAGGGAGACTTTGACCATATCTACTGTACTAGTAGCTGTACTAGTGAAATTGCTTTTAACAGCTCTCTCTAATATGTTTTTTATACTATTCCCCTGGGCAGTGTAGAAAAAAGATAACTTCCTAAAATCAGATTTTCTAGACAAGGTAGTGAACTATCCACCTTGGGCCCAATCCTGATCCTCCCCATTGCATTTTTACCTGAATAAAGTGTTCAGGGTTGGGTTCTTTACTAGTAACTTTAGGTGGGATCTTCATCCTGGTTCTGTCTCCTTTAGGTTGGGCAATGGACCAGAGCTGCTTAAAGGGGCTCTAAAGCCCAGGTTGTAGTTGGCAGAGTCTCTGGGCACAGACATTGAGGAAGAAAGCCATAAATTTGTCTTCTGAGGAGGGCCTCATCACAAGCGCCAATGTAAAGGTAAATGGGGGCTGAAAGGGAGTGTGCATGGCACGGGCTGTGGAGATTCAGGGCAGTGATGCAGCCTGTATGGCAGCCTCGGGAGGCTGATATAACTTAGACAGGGATTCATAGTAAAATTATGCTGGGGGCCTCTCCAGGCCACAGAGTGGCTCAGGATTGGGATGGAACAAAGGTCACCTAAGATACTTTGACCCCCTTTCTTCGAGCTGAGAGTTGTGTTGAGAGCTCTTAGCAGAGAATTTCATCCCTAGACCTCAACACAGGTTTATGGAATTATTTGAAATGGTTATACCTAGTGCCGGGGTGGTCAAACATTTTGGCCTGAGGGCCACATGGAAATTGTATGGCAGGCCATGAATGCTCACGAAATTGGGGGTGGGGGGGTGGGAGGGGGTGAGGGCTCCGGCTGCGGGTGCAGGCTCTTGGGTGGGGCCAGAAATGAGGAGTTGAGGGTGTGGGGAGGGAGCTCCGGGTTGGGAAGGGGGGGGTGAGGGCTCTGGGGGGGGCTGGGGATGAGGGCTTTGGAGTACAAGAGGGGGCTCTGGGCTGGGATCGAGGGGTTAGGAGGGCGGGAAGGGGATCAGGGCTGTGGCAGTGGATCAGGGCACAGGGTGGGCTCAGGGGTGCAGGTTTTGGGTGGCACTTACTGCAAGCAGCTCCCGGAAGCATGCCCCCCCCCCCCCCGGCTCCGAGGCACGGCCAGGTGGCTCTGCGCGCTGTCCCGTCCACAGGCACTGCCCTCGCAGCTCCCATTGGCCATGGTTCCTGGCCAATGGGAGCTGCAGGGGCGGCACCTGTGGACGGGGCAGCACGCAGAGCTGCCTGGCCACTCCTCCATGTAGGAGCCAGAGGGGGGTTATGCCGGCTGCTTCCTGGGAGCCATGCAGAGCGGGGCAAGCCCCCAACCCCGCTCCCCAGCAGGACCTGAGGGCCGGATTAAATGGTCTCACAGGCCAGATGTGGCCCGTGGACCATAGCTTGCCCACCCCTGACCCAGTGTATAGAGTAGCCAGGCAAATTGTTTCAGCCTTGCTTGAAGATTGTTTTAAAATAATTTTTTTGGCACAGTGCTCATATAGACAGCCTTATTAAAGGCCAAACATAATGCCCTTTTACACAATTGAAAGAGAAATAATTATATCCCCAATTAAGGCCCTACCCATAATGAGATCAGCATCGGCCTAGATTAAGCCAGGGGCATTATAGGCCCACATCTAGGATCCCATCTGCTGGACTCATGTGATTACATTAAAAAAAAAAAAGGTTTTAAGTTTCTAGCCCTCATGGTTAAAAAAAAAACTTGGGAAAAAAATGAATCAAGAATACCCCATTCAGAGCAATCAGCCTGAGTGTGCAGAGAGCCTGAAACAATAGCTTTGAGAAGTATGAATTGCCCTATTCATTTCAATGGGTTATTAATTGCAATACCAGCTACTCTTGGGGCCCTACCAATACCACCCCTCCTCAACAGAAGATTCTGTGCATGGCAGAGGAAGAATGCAGCAGCGGGACCTGCTGCGATAACTGGGCCTACAAATGTATCTTACCTGTGAGCTCACCTGTGAGAAATTTTATGAAGTGTCACAATAACCTATAACAATAAATGTTGATGATAGAAGATGCAAATCAGAGACAGAAAGACTGAATTAATTTAAACAAAAAGGCCTACTGATATAATCCAAGGACTAGTCATGCCTGGTAAACAAGAGAGGTGTTGCACCAGAAATCCATGGATGAAAATTGGTGCATCGGAAATTAGGCCTAATTGGTGGACAAAATGAGGGAACTGGCTTCACTCTCTTTTGGAATCCTTAAAAAAATGTGAGACTTTGGAGGGAAAATCTGGCTACCGTGACACTGGCTGACTGAAAGAAGGGGAAGGAGCAAGCTTCATCATAATGACTGCCAGCCCCACCATCTTCTGGGACCCGACACCTTCTTCATCTTAATCATGAGAGACACCCTGACCAGACAGAACCAAAGAAAGGGAGCCGGATGATACTGATACCTCCACCAGCTCTAGCTAAATCCCAAACACCACCTGGAATGTGAGACTTTGTCTCCTCCTTCTACTCCATACGTGTCCTTTTCCTTCCCTACTTATTTCTTCTCTTTCCTAACTCTCCTTTTTCCTTCTGTCTAATAAGAGTTTGACTTAGCCATACAAAAATGTCTTTTTTTGCAACACTCCTGTAACCCTGTGACTAGAAAGGCATCTAAAAGCAATGTCCTAAACAGCCCGATGCTAGTATACATTTGCCAGGTCTTGGAGTGTCTGACAAGACAGTATACTGTGCCTGTGTTTTTCCAGCAGCGAAGCTGCAAGTTAGAGTCAACACCTGGGTTAGAAGATGCATTCTCTATCTTTGCAGTTCTTTTCTGCCCCTTTATTGTGTGTGTTCATCTTGTTTTGTCTTAAAGGAAGCAGAATCGAACTATAACAACAGCAACAACAAGCAGGGCCGGCGCAACCCATTAGGCGACCTAGGCGGTCGCCTAGGGCGCTACTATTTGGGGGGTGCCGGCGCCCCGGTTGTCAGTGGAATTTTGGGGGCGGGCCCTTCCGCCGCCACTGTCGGGGGCGGCATTTCGGGGGAGGGACCTTCCGCCACCTACGGTGCCGAAAAAGCTGGCGGCGCTCCTGACAACAAGACCCCCAGCCCATCTCAACTAACTTCTTCTCTTTTCCTCAAAAGGATGGTTATCATCATATTTAATGCCATCTAAGGCTGCGTCTACATTACCCGCCCGTCGGGGGCGGCATTTCGGGGGAGGGACCTTCCGCCAATATCGGGGATCGATATATCGCGTCTTGTCTGGACGCGATATATCGATCCCCGAACGCGCTCCCATCGATTCCGGAACTCCACCAGGGCGAGCGGCAGTAGCGGCGTCGCCGTGGGAGCCGCGCCCGTCGATCCCGCGCCATGAGGACGGGAGGTAAGTCGCAATAAGATACTGCGACTTCAGCTACGCTATTCCTGTAGCTGAAGTTGCGTATCTTATATCGACACCCCCCCCTTAGTGTGGACCAGGCCTAAGAGATTGTCAAACAAGGGGATTTTTCCTTCTAAACTCTCTCCAGCTAAAGGGAAAGGGCACAAGGGACATTGTTAAAATTAAAGCTTTATTAATACCCTACATTTCAAATGCTTTAACTCATTTTCCTTTTTCTGTATCTTTAATAAAAGGTTAAAGGGATTCTTAATGGTGTGTTTGCCATGGTACTAACCAGGCTGAAGTCTCTATACACCGAACTTCTAACCTTATTTAACATTATTTAATGTTGGACAGTGACAGGGTCATAACAGCTTTGACCCCATATATTCCATCCAAATTAATACAAAGTCCCCTTGCTTGCCTCTGCCCCTGAAGAAAGGAGAGCCCCCTCTCACTCCAAGTGAGGACGGGGTCCAGGCTGTGGGTGGCCACACATCATGGTGTGCCTAGGGTCCCATATTGACTTAATCTGACCCTGGATCAGAACCATGATAGCTACAAACTACAAACATGTTTACACACAGTTGTTGCTAAGAGCTAGCATAGCTTCCCTGACCAGTATGAACAGGAATTCTTTTTCAAAACAATATGTTAACCATGTCAGAAAACCATTCCAGAGACAACCTGCAGAAATCAGGGAAGCCACTAAAACTCTGCTAGCAACAACCTTGCTTAAGCATAGTTGTAGTTGGCATGGATCTTGTCCCAGTGTGGACAAAGGCCCAAGAGTAATTAAGCAATACATATACTCATCCTTCTGTGTATAAAAGAAGAGGCAGAAGAAGAGGAAAGAGGCTTAATTTCAAGGGTGATACAGTAACTAATTTACCTAATCATGCTTCCCAGTTTCCACAACTTGGGGAACTAAGTTGAAAGATCCTTTAGGTTTACTACCACTAATATTCAGAGAACAATTAGATAGGGATATAAAAGACAAGGTTATGGAAAATGGCCACTGACTACTAATTATGTGGCTGGCTCTGATTCAAGATTTTGACTATCCTTTCGTAATTTGCATGATATGTCCTTTTAAGATATGTAATGTTATTGTGAAAGAGGCAATGTGGTCTAGTGGTCTGTACTGGGAACAAAAAATCCTTAAATTCTAATTGTAATTATTGTTATTAGAAACTGGAGACATTTATAACCTCTCTCTCACTACAGATTTCCAAGTAACTGACTTACTAAACCTTATGCATGGGGCCCTTTGTTTTCAGTTTTTATTTTATATATTTTTTCCCAGGAATTTATCAGTGTTTATTACTACAACAACAAGAACAGGTGAAAATCAGTGCAAAAAAAATTAATAATTTTCTGGGTAAATATTGGGGTTTATTCTGGTGGACGGGAAAAGTATTCAGTAGATTAATGCTTTGAATTCCTTTCATCAATGTGTTTTGCTGCAGAACTAAAACAGAACTCAAAATACAATGCCACCTCTGAGTTTAAGAAAACAATATATCTCCAATCCTCAAATAAAACTTTTCATTTGAATAAACAGTTTACTGTTGTAGACTTAGAACTATTAGCCTATAAATATTTACATTTAATAATTAGGCCACCCCATTTGCAGCACATACACTCAACTTCATCCTTTTCTCCTGTTTTTGTTTCTGTTTTTAAACTTTTGAATACTTCCTTGTGTTCTGAAACATATTCTGATACAGATTTTCATTTTCTTCCCATTTTAGTATGTCAAATCTTTAAACCGTGATCTGCTAACAGCTCAGGGCTGGCCTTACCATGAGGCGAACTGAGGAAGCCACCTCAGGTGCCAGACTGTGGGGGGCGCCACTAGGACCAAGAGTGTAGAAAATTGTGTCTGCTGCTGGTGCATATGTATTCTCTCTGCTTTAGATGCTCAGAGATGGTGGAGTGCTGTGCTGGAGGAAGGAGGGCACAAGAGACATAATAGGCAGGCAGGAGAAAAGGTGAGAGGGAATAACAGAAAGCAGTAGGAGCCGCAGGGAGAGAGAGGAGGAGGAGCCTCTTATGTACCTCTCTAGCACCCCCAGGAGCCTGGACTGATTAACACCAGCTTCTCAGGGAGCTTCCTGTTTCCTGCTGCTTCCCTGAACCCACTTGAGGAGAACAGGCAGTCAACTGAAGTAGTAGGAGCCAGTTAGGCCCTTAGGACGCTGATATCTTCCCTCACTCAGGCCCTGCTACCAGCCTACTTATTTGTCCCCTTCAACTGAGTGTTGAGAGACATTATAGCTGGCACAGAACAGCAGTCTTGAGTGAAAGAAGAAAACGCCCCTCTGGGCAGCATTCAGAAAAAGAAAGAAAGCAAAGGAAGCTTTTTTATCTAAGCAGGAAGGATCTCTCCTGAGATACATAGACACAAATGTTCATGTTGAGCCTTCCGGCCCCAGTGAGGATGTGAGTGGTGAGGAGATGCCTGATCTTCCAGTTAGAGTGCAGGTGACCTGACAGCTACTGCAGCATCCATATCTCCATCCCAAATGGATGTAACCATGCCATTCCTGAAGAAAAGTGTAGATCAGAGAAGAGTGTGGTTGAGGCACAAGAAACAGCTGCTGCTGAGTTTAGTTCCTTAAGTCTAGATGATCCAGGACTGTGTACCCACTTGAGCAGTAGCCTGAGGGACTTCCTTGTACTGCATGGGCCACAGCAAGTGAAAAACTTCATGTTCCCCAAAGACAATGAAAATATAAGTTTCCATCCAACACATTACTGGTGTGAAATCCCCAATGGTGACAAAGTGGAGAGGCCATGGCTTATGTACTCAAAAACCCAGAATGCTGCATACTGTTTTTGTTGCAAACTCTTCCAGTTTAATGTTCCAGCCACATTGGGTTCTACAGGAACAAAGGACTGGAAAAAAATCTGGCTAGAAATCTGGCATGCCATGAGAAGGCAGCAAGTCACCAGAGAGCATTCCATAGGTGGAAAGAGCTTGAGATGAGATTAAGGTTAAAGACCACCATAGATGATCAGCATCAAGAGAAGATTGCATCAGAGTCTCTTTACTGGCAAAATGTTCTGAAAGGCTCATTGCCATTGTGAGAATGCTTGCTACCCAAAACCTAGCACTGCATGGCACTTCAAATCAGCTGTATGTGCCAAACAATCGAAACTTCCTTAAAATTGTGGAGCTGATGGCTGAGTTTAATGCTGTACTCCAGGAGCATCTAAGAAGAGTCACCACCCAAGAAATGTACACACACCACTACCTTGGAAAAACAATTCAAAATGAGATCATACAGTTACTGGCAACAAAAGTCAAACAGAAGATTGTGGCAGATCTGAAGTCAGCAAGATATCACTCTGTTATTCTGGACTGCACACCTGACATCAGCCATAAATGACTTTAATGGTGCATTTTGTAACAACAACAGAACCTAGTGAAAATGTCCCTGCAATGGTGACTGTCAGAGAGCATTTTCTAGAATTTATTGACATTGATGCTACTACAGGAGCTGGTATGACAAATGTGCTTCTTAAAAAGCTGGAAGATACGGTAATTGAGATAGCTGACATGAGAGGTCAGGGCTACGATAATGGTGCCAACATGAGAGGAAAGAACAGAGGAGTGCAGACACGAATCCGAGAGTTAAGCCCTCGAGCTTTTTTTGTCCCATGCAGTTCTCATTCATTGAACTTGGTGGTCAGTGATGCAGCATCAGCTTCTAGTGAGGCTGCTGAATTTTTTTATGTAATTCAAAGCATCTATGTATTTTTCTCTGCATCAACTCATCAATGGCAAATTTTGAAGCAACATCTGGGAACATCCTCTCTGACACTGAAACCACTGAGTGCCACACGATGGGAAAGTCGAGTGGAGGCGATAAAGCCTATCAAACACCAAATTGGGAAGACAGATGGTGCCATAGTTGCCATTATGGAGGATAATTCTATGACAGGAACTGTTCGTGGCAGAGGGAAATGGAATCACCAGAAACATACATAACTTCAAATTTCTTTGTGGCTTAGTGTTGTGGCATGACATACTGTTTGAAATAAATGTTGTAAGCAAGAGACTCCAACGTGTTGACCTTGATATATCTGGAGCAATGGAACAACTGCACAAAGCAAAGTCATACCTACAGTCTTACCGGTCAGATAAGGGATTTCAAAACGTTCTGAAGAGGGCACAGAAGTTGGCAGAGGAACTTCACACTGAAGCTATTTTCCCACCCATTCAAGAATACAAGAGTCACCGAAGAAGAAGACATTTTGATTACGGGGCATGGGATAATCCCATAAGAGACCCCAAACACCAATTCAAAATTGAATTATTTAACCAGGTGCTAGATTGTGCAATACAGTCAGTTGAAGAACGTTTCATGTAGCTCAAGAAACACAGCAGTATATTTGGGATGTTGTATGATATTCCAAAACTCCTCACTATACCTGAAGAAGACCTGGGCACTAGAGACAGTGTTGACACATGATGATATGAACGATATTGATGCAAGTGATTTAGGTGATGAACTGAAAGCCCTTTCAAGATACATTTCAGCAGGATCAACTCCAAAGGCTGTTCTGGAATATATGTGCATAAATAAGATGGCCACCCTGTTTCCAAATGCTTTTGTTGCTCTGCGCATACTTCTAACACTTCCTGTAACAGTTGCCAGTGGAGAACGCAGCTTCTCCAAGCTGAAGTTAATAAAAACACATCTACGCTCCACAATGACACAGGAGAGGCTGGTCGGCCTTGCAACCATCTCAATAGAGCATGAGCTGGCCCAGACTGTGGACCTTCAGGAAGCAGTTCAAATCTTTGCAACCAAGAAGGCACGGAAAGCACCACTTTGATTATTCAAACAGATAAAAATGCCAGTGTTTACTATGCAGACAAGAAAAGTTACATTTCCTGTTCAGGCGTTTGAAAGTTAAGTGTTACTTAAAATTTTTGAACAAGGCATTTTAAGTTGTTAGTTCGCCTTTATTGGGGTAGGTAGCAGAGCAGTACCATGAGAGGAGTAGAACAGGAAGAAGGCAGAATTGAGACCTTTCAAAGTTTTGGCCCAAGCAAGAGGCTCTCCGCCTCAGGTGCCAAAATGTTGTGGGCCGGCCCTGTAACAGTTTTTCCACATCCTTCTTGTAGTGTGGGGCCCAAAACTGGACACAGTACTCCAGATGAGGCCTCACCAATGTCGAATAGAGGGGAATGATCTGCTGGCAATGCCTCTACTTATACAGCCCAAAATGCGGTTACCCTTCTTGGCAACAAGGGCACACTGTTGACTCATATCCAGCTTCTCGTCGACTGTAACGCCTAGGTCCTTTTCTGCAGAACTGCTGCCTAGCCATTCGGTCCCTAGTCTATAGCAGTGCATAGGATTCTTCCATCCTAAGTGCAGGAATCTGCACTTGTCCTTGTTGAACCTCATCAAATTTCTTTTGGCCCAATCCTCTGATTTGTCTAGGTCCCTCTGTATCCTATCCCTACCCTCCAGCGTATCTACCACTCCTCCCAGTTTAGTGTCATCTGCAAACTTGCTGAGGGTGCAGTCCACGCCATCCTCCAGATCATTAATGAAGATATTGAACAAAACCGGCCCCAGGACCGACCCTTGGGGCACTCCGCTTGATACCGGCTGCCAACTAGACATGGAGCCATTGATCACTACCCGTTGAGCCCGACGATCTAGCCAGCTTTCTATCCACCTTATAGTCCATTCATCCAGCCCATACTTCTTTAACTTGCCGGCAAGAATACTGTGGGAGACCGTATCAAAAGCTTTGCTAAAGTCAAGGAATAACACATCCACTGCTTTCCCCTCATCCACAGACCCAGTTATCTCCTCATAGAAGGCAATTAGGTTAGTCAGGCATGACTTGCCCTTGGTGAATCCATGCTGACTGTTCCTGATCACTTTCCTCTCCTCTAAGTGCTTCAGAATTGATTCCTTGAGGACCTGCTCCATGATTTTTCCAGGGACTGAGGTGAGGCTGACTGGCCTGTAGTTCCCCGGATCCTCCTTCTTCCCTTTTTTAAAGATGGGCACTACATTAGCCTTTTTCCAGTCATCCGGGACCTCCCCCGATCGCCATGAGTTTTCAAAGATAATGGCCAATGGCTCTGCAATCACATCCGCCAACTCCTTTAGCACCCTCGGATGCAGCGCATCCGGCCCCATGGACTTGTGCTCGTCCAGTTTTTCTAAATAGTCCCGAACCACTTCTTTCTCCACAGAGGGCTGGTCACCTTCTCCCCATACTGTGCTGCCCAGTGCAGCAGTCTGGGAGCTGACCTTGTTCGTGAAGACAGAGGCAAAAAAAGCATTGAGTACATTAGCTTTTTCCACATCCTCGGTCACTAGGTTGCCTCCCTCATTCAGTAAGGGGCCCACACTTTCCTTGACTTTCTTCTTGTTGCTAACATACCTGAAGAAACCCTTCTTGTTACTCTTAACATCTCTTGCTAGCTGCAACTCCAAGTGTGATTTGGCCTTCCTGATTTCACTCCTGCATGCCTGAGCAATATTGTTATACTCCTCCCTGGTCATTTGTCCAATCTTCCACTTCTTGTAAGCTTCTTTTTTGTGTTTAAGATCAGCAAGGATTTCACTGTTAAGCCAAGCTGGTCGCCTGCCATATTTACTATTCACTCTACACATCGGGATGGTTTGTTCCTGCAACCTCAATAAGGATTCTTTAAAATAGAATCATAGAATACCAGGGTTGGAAGGGACCTCAGGAGGTCATCTAGTCCAACCCCCTGCTCAAAGCAGGACCAATCCCCAATACAGCCAGCTCTCCTGGACTCCTTTCCCCCTCATGTTATTCTCCCAGGGGATCCTGCCCATCAGTTCCCTGAGGGAGTCAAATTCTGCTTTTCTGAAGTCCAGGGTCCGTATTTTGCTGCTCTCCTTTCTTCCTTGTGTCAGGATCCTGAACTCGACCATCTCATGGTCACTGCCTCCCAGGTTCCCATCCACTTTTGCTTCCCATACTAATTCTTCCCTGTTTGTAAGCAGCAGGTCAAGAAGAGCTCTGCCCCTAGTTGGTTCCTCCAGCACTTGCACCAGGAAATTGTCCCCTACACTTTCCAAAAACTTCCTGGATGTCTGTGCACCGCTGTATTGCTCTCCCAGCAGATATCAGGGTGATTGAAGTCTCCCATGAGAACCAGGGCCTGTGATCTAGTAACTTCTGTTAGTTGCCAGAAGAAAGCCTCATCCACCTCATCCCTCTGATCTGGTGGTCTATAGCAGACTCCCACCACGACATCACCCTTGTTGCTCACACTTCTAAACTTAATCCAGAGACTCTCAGGTTTTTCTGCAGTTTCATACCGGAGCTCTGAGCAGTCATACAATGCTACTCCCCAACCTTTTCGGCCCTATTATATTATTATATACTATTATAAATAACCTTCTTGTTCAGTAACTCTTTGCACAAGCTCACATATTAATAATTATAGGGGTATATATCTCACTGCAATCAGTATCTAACAGTGAATGAAACTTGCATTATGTATCTGTGCAGGCCCAAGACAGAGAGTTTCTGAAGATTGGGAAGTAAGTGTTGTGAATACATACGCGCATACTCTTGAAGCAGACATACCAATGATTTGTATGACTGTATGTATGCTATATTATTGATACGTAATCACTGTACAATAGTTACTGAGGGCTTTCCAACTGCCAAATTTTAAAGGTCTGCTGCAAACAATGGAGACAGAGTTTCTCAAAAAAAGGTCACAAGAATCTTTTATAAGAGAAAAATTGTTAGGCTATCTAAATATAGGGGTTGCTACCAGCTCTCCTTAAAACAGTGGCTCACAATTTTAGTAATCTTTTAACCCCAATCTTTAGACTACAATCTATTACTTAATACATTTACTGAAGCAGTTCTATTATTCTCCACTCCCAAATATAGATGATTCACCTGTTTTTTCAGCTGTGTGATCCTCTATCCCATATGGAAGAACAGATTTCAAGAGTAGTGTCAAGAGCAATTACATGAAAAAAGACAATGTGCTAAATGATTATTGCACAACTATTACAAACTTCCTGTTAAATAATTTTACTGTGTCCAAAACACCTCAAACATACCTATGAAGTTTAAACTTATAAACACATAAGATCCAATGCACCCTTATTATTAGGGCTGTCGATTAATCACAGTTAATTCACATGATTAACTCAAAATAATTAATCGTGATTCAAAAAATTAATCGCGATTAATCGCTGTTTTAATTGCACTGTTAAACAATAGAATACCAATTGAAATTTATTAAATATTTTGGATGGTTTTTCTACATTTTCATATATATTGTATTCTATGTTGTAATTGAAATCAAAGTGTATACTATTTTTTATTACAAATATTTGCACTGTAAAAAATGATAAAAGAAATAGTATTTTTCAATTCACCTCATACACAGTACTGTAGTGCAATCTGTTTGTCATGAAAGTGCAACTTACAAATGTAGATTTTTTTTTGTTACGTAACTGCACTCAAAAACAAAACAATGTAAAACTTCAGAGCCTACAAGTCCACTCAGTCCTACTTCTTGTTCAGCCAATCACTGACAAGCAAGTTTGTTTACATTTACAGGAGATAATACTGCCCTCTACTTATCTACAATGTCACCAGAAAGTGAGAACAGGTATTTGCATTGCACTTTGTAGCCAGCATTGCAAGGTTTTTACGTGCCAGATATGCTAAACATTAGTATGTCCTTTCATGCTTCAGTCATCATTCCAGAGGACATGCTTCCATGCTGATGACACTCATTAAAAAAAAATGCATTAATTAAATTTGTGACTGAACTCCTTGGGGGAAAACTGTATGTCCCCTGCTCTGTTTTACCTGCATTCTGCCATATATTTCATGTTATAGCAGGCTCAGATGACGACTCAGCACATCTTGTTCATTTTAAGCACACTTCCACTGCCGATTTGACAAAACGCAAACAAGGTACCAATATAAGATTTCTAAAGATAGCTACAGCTCTCAACCCAAGGTTTAAGAATCTGAAGTTCCTTCCAAAATCTGAGAGGGATGAAGTGTGGAGCATGCTTTCAGAAGTCTTAAAAGAGCAACACTCCAATGTGGAAACTACAGAACCCGAACCACCAAAAAAGAAAATCAACCTTGTGCTGGTGGCATCTGACTCAGATAATGAAAATGAACCTGTGTTGGTCTGCACTGCTTTGGATTCTTATCGAGCAGAACCCATCATCAGCATGGACGCTTGTCCCCTGGAATGGTGGTTGAAGTATGAAGGGACATATAAATCTTTAGGGCATCTGGCACGTAGATACCTTGTGATTCTGGCTACAACAGTGCCATGAGAACACCTGTTCTGACTGTCAGGTGACATTGTAAACAAGAACCGGGCAGTATTATCTCCTGCAAATGTAAACAAACTTGTTTATTTGAGCGATTGGCTTAACAAGAAGTAGGACTCAGTGGACTTGCAGGCTCTAAAATTTTACATTGTTTTATTTTTGAATGCAGTTTTTTGTACATAATTCTACATTTGTAAGGTCAACTTTCATGATAAAGAGATTGCACTACAGTACTTGTATTAGGTGAATTGAAAAATACTATTTCTGTTGTTTTTTTAAAGTGCAAATACTTGTAATCAAAAATAAATATAAAGTGAGCACGGTACACTTTGTATTCTGTGTTGTAATTGAAATCAATATATTTGACAATGTAGAAAACATCCAAAAATATTTAAATAAATGGTATTCTATTATTGTTCTGCCTGAGTCTTTTCTTTTGAACGGAAACAGTTTGGGGGTTACCATTAAAACTGTAACAGGGAATTATTTATATTATTCAATGAGCTGTACCGATTGGTACCACTTGCCTACCCCAAAGCAAGTTGCATTTCAGTGGTGCTCTATGTGCATTGGTTGCTATTAAAGTCACCATAAACTACAGGTCAGTTTTTCCTACAGGTAGCATAGGAAATAATTGTAGTAGCTTAGTTATTATTGTGTGATGAACATTCGCCAGTAGGTACCATTATAAAAAACAATAACTGTATGTAAAGTTTGTTAAGTACTTTAGAGTCTTTGGGCATAACAGACACCATGTAAACATAACATATTATTACAATATGCAATTTTTAAAATATTGTACTTTATCCAATGAAACAAAGATGGTTTAACTCAAGGTGGTTGATGACCATGACTTTGTCTTCTTCTTTTTTCTCTAAAATAATATATAATATCCCCAGGAACAAGTGGCATTGGTTCAAGCATCACATTTCTTTTTCACAACCCTATCAACCCAGCAAAAATGTGTAGTCATTCTCTAATACGTTTTCTATCTTCTGAAATGATCACTGTAAGAAATAAACCAAACCTCCATCTACTCACTCAACCCATTAAATCCCATCACTGGTGGCACGTCAATATTTTGTAATCTGTCTTAACCTCCTAACCTGTCAGCACGGTGGAACACATATACCAGAGTACTTACAGAGTTGTTCCGACAAATCCCACATTATTATTAAGTTGCAGTCTCTCTCACATAAATAACATGGTTTGTTACCAGAGGTTAGCAGGTTGGCTTTCTAGTTAGTATCCGGAGGCTCAGACTACTATAATAAAACTATAGTAAATGTGGTGTGATTTGTGGTTTCCTGCCTCACCGCTGATTTATTTCTTCCCCAGCTAGAATACAAATGTAGTCTTGTAGATGTATAACATTATATTATTTTGGTATTCAACAGATCAGTCAAGGCAAACACAGTTATGATTCATACTGTGTTTTAAGAACTGCAGAAACAACAAAACCAATGTGATTTATAAAAATCTCTCATAACTTCAAAGCTGTTAGGAAACTGTTAAATACTGTAGAAATTCTTGGAAATGTAGTTTAGATCTAGAAATCCAAAAATTCTGACTATGTTGCTGCCAAAGTTTCAGAAGATTGTATTTTGTTGTGGAACATAAACTATGAGATGAGAGACAATGGAGTTACTCTAGAGATGAATTTGACCAATTAGAACCCAAAATGTTAAGTATCTGTGTTTACAGACTAACTATGCAATTTCAGACACTGCACCAATTTAAAAAATAATCAAATTATCAATTGCATTTAAAAATGTATACAGAAAAAAATCTAAACTGATGAAATTTATATTTTAACTATTTCCCATGGTAAACTTATTTTTGGTATGCACAGATTGCAGAAAGATTGCAGAAATTTACTATTCTGGACATCCTCAGACTAAAGTAGGAGAGACAGTGTGGCCTAAGAGTACAGCACTAAACTGGGACTCCGGCTACTTGGGTTCTATTCCTGGTTCTACCACTGGCCTACTAAGTGACAATTCAATTAAAAGTAGAATGCCAGCAATGCCCCTCTGCCGTATATATTGGCCAAACCGGACAGTCTCTATGCAAAAGAATAAATGGACACAAATCTGACATCAGGAATTATAACATTCAAAAACCAATAGGAGAACACTTCAATCTCCCTGGTCATTCAATAACAGACTTAAAAGTGTTATTCTTCAACATAAAAAACTTCAAAAACAGACTCAAACGTGAAACTGCAGAACTGGAATTAATTTGCAAACTGGACACCATCAAATTAGGCCTGAATAAAGACTGGGAGTGGATGAGTCATTACAAAACCTAATTTCTCCATACTAATATCCCCCTACTGTTACTCACACCTTCTTGTCAACTGTTTGATATGGGCCACCCTCATTACCACTACAAAAGTGATTTTTCCTCTCTTGGTATTCTACTGTTAATTGAATTGTCTCATTAGACTGACCCCCCCACTTGGTAAGGCAACTCACATCTTTTCATGTACCTTATGTATATATACCTGCTACTGTATTTTCCACTCCATGCATCTGAAGAAGTGGGTTCTAGCCCACGAAAGCTTATGCCCAAATAAATCTGTTAGTCTATAAGGTGCCACAAGGACTCCTCGTTTTTTTTATAATTAAAGAGGCTCTTGTTTAACTTAGCCAAAAATGAACTGTATCCACTGCATGATGTTGGCACAAAGCCAAAGACAGGGCAATTTGTGAACTAGTGAAAGTACAATGAATTTAATTTTTTTTAACATGTGACCTTTTCACTATGGAAAAACATTCATGCCCATGACTTTGGTAAACACTGCAAAGTGGGATGGTAACTCTCACTCTCTATGAATATTTTTATAGGGTTCATCAACTCTC
Source organism: Platysternon megacephalum (assembly GCA_003942145.1). Taxonomy (NCBI): domain Eukaryota; kingdom Metazoa; phylum Chordata; order Testudines; family Platysternidae; genus Platysternon; species Platysternon megacephalum. The sequence goes on from QXTE01000133.1 coordinate 743,275, forward strand.
ATAAAAACAGTACATCCCTGAAAGCTTTCGCTACAAATGGAGCAAATAGGAACCTATGGAAGCAGAAAAACTACACATTCCAAGGCCTTCATACTGATTTTGCAGTATTTTCCAAAGTGTAAAGTTTCATTTAAAAAAAATGTTACAAATCCCTTTAGTTACAATGAACTTTCATATTGCAAATTTATGCACTGTTATCATGAGTCTGGACATAGAAAAAGTAAAACAATAGCACTAATGGAAATACTGGAGAACTATTCCCCATTCATCTCAATAAGATGTTGGCTCTGACGCCTAAATGTGACAATATAAATGTTAGCATTTATTACGCACTTCACTGCTTATCATACCAGTAAACATCCAGCTAAAAAGTGGTTATATTGGATGCTGTGCCTGAATTCTCTATTAATGAGAATCACAAAACGTACCAAAGGAATAAAGGCATCAAGTATTACAAATGCAAAATAAAAATATTCTCTCAGAATATATGTGGGGAGAGGTTCTCAGCAGAAGACTTGTCTTTTCCTAATCCCCACATCACAGCAACCTTCCTTGGCCATGAGGAGATACATGGAACTCCTATTTGGACCCCACTGATGCTGCTATTTACTTGGCAACAGAGCACTCATTTTGAGCAATGCAAAATACTCCTGCCACCTCCAGGAGTGGAACATGCTGACTCAGCAGAATTCTCAGCCCTAAAGGCTCAGGAATTGAATTGTAGTTTCAAATCCCAGCATATTATGCTAACCACAGGGCTAGTCCTCAAACAGCTTTTTGATTTAAATAACTGATTTGCATACTACTATCCTTTAAAATTAGAATAAAACTGGCATGCAGTGTCAAAATGCCAATGCTGAACATCTACATAGCCTTCCCCTGTTTTATCATCAAAATTTAGTACTTATGTAGTGTGCTGGAAACAATCCTTCAAAATGTTCCATAAATGACCAGCCATATAATTTATACAATAGTAATCATCAGGACACTATTTCCTTAGCAGATGGAAATGCAACAAAATCAAAGCTTTGAATGAGTGTATTAAAATAAAACTCATATATACATTGCTAAATATGGACCTTGATGTATTATACTTTCTAGCTTCTAAGGAATAAAATAGATCACCAGCCATATAAAAGGGAGGTACCAGGCATTTAATGAAGTACCATGGGTGCATTTTAAAAGTTCATTCTGGTTTTAGAGGTAGTAGAATTTCAAGAAATAAAATTTAAATAAAGAATCCCACATGGATTGGTAATACCTATAAAACCAAAATTAACTTTGTAAGTGCACCCAATGAAAGGAGGGAGGTAAATGAGCCAACTAACATATGTATGCGATAGTGAAAGACATCATGTTGTATAAGGTAGATGGATTTCTGTAAGCTATGACTCCAGTATGGTTATCCGATAATTGTAGTATTTGCATATTCAGTGGCAAAACCCAGATGGACACCCACACATTCAATTGCTGGATATGTGTTTTCTGCAGCACTGTTGCACCATGATTCATCAGGTACTATTCTGAATTCCAGATTATTCTGCTTGAGTAGGAGAAGTTTCATCTATACTAAATTTAGGTGGTAAAAAAAGTAGTAGGTGGCCAACAGTTAGCTAGTTTCAGTAGTCCATGCAGCTTTTTTGTACTGGGGTCCAGATTTATCTGGTGGAATAGCAGAAGCAAAACTTGTTCTCTGTTTTGTTGATACAATTTCTGTGTTTGTGAACAAAATTTGGCAGGATCCAGCTGAACACAGAAACTGAATCCAAGTTTTTGCAATGCTAGGGCACATCTTAAGGTACAGCAGGGGTGGCTAAACACATTCTCTATTTAGACAGTAGAATTTGAGAGACTGGGATGAAAACTTGGCTTAATCCAGGATTCAGGTGTTGAATCTGGACTTTTGTGGTTCTGTTGCAACAGAATGCACTGGCACACAATTTTTTTCCTGGGGCATGAGCAGTTAAACCTGTTCTTTGTTTAAGTGGAATTGGCAGTGTGGGAACCAAAAATTGGCTGGATTCAGGTGCCAGATTGGGGCATTTGTGATATTGTTGAACTGGGATGTCTGGAGTCCAGATTTTATTGCTGTAAGAATAGCATCTACACCATATTCTCTATTTAGACATTATAATTAAGGGACTGTGGACCGAAAATTGGCAGGGGTTTTGCAGTAAAGTTGTTGCACTAAAGTTTTTTTGATTGTTGTGGTGGTGGTGGTGTTTTTCGTTTGTGGTGCAGTAGGAGAGGCTAAACTCGTTTTCTATTCTGAGTTACAATTTGGGGGCTTCTGTACAAAAAAGATCAGCAGGATCCAGACAGATCCAAATTTCACCCAAACCTTTGATGAGAACCTATGCTTCTCCCTAAAATTACAGAAACATGCTCAGAGGTGAGTAGAGGAGGAGGTATTTACTAGTCCTCCTCTCCCCATCCCTCCCTATTAACCCCACCACACCAACTGTCTGCTCCCCGCCCTTACCTGATAATATCATCGTTGTGTCCCAAGAAGAATTTCTGGGTGTGTTCTCTGGTGTTATAAATCACCCCGACTCCAGCCACGAAGTAAACCACCTCCTTGCCTGCCGTGTAGTACAGGTTGTTGCGGCACTGGTGACCCCTGTACCCGTAAACCCATTCCAGACGGAGCTGGCATCTAGGAGCTGTCCGATCCGCCATGATAACCAACCCCCACTCCCACAAGCACACACAAAACCTAGTGCCGCCCTCCCTTTTCCCCCCTTAAAATGTTTCCCTCTTTTAAACGTTATCAATTCCTGCCTAGCTGCTGAATCTTCAGGTGCACTTTCCAATGCTGATTTTAATCAGAAAACACATTCACGGACCATCTCTGCTGCTGCTGCCGTTGCTGCCGCGGCTGCTTCTGTTGTGCTGCCACCATAATCTTCTGTTGCCCGAGACTAGCAGCTGCTGCCTCCCCGCTGCTTTACAGCCCAGACAACTTCTGGGGGGAGGAAGGGGGATAATGCACATACACGTAAATTAATACCACACAGGTCTTTTCTTTCCAAAGGCAAAGTAACTTCTGTATGTCACCACCACCTGCAGAAGAGTCCTGGCTGTGTCTCCGCTAATGCACTTTCTTGTCTTCCTGCAAAAAGGCTTTCTGGATTTTTCCCTTTTAAAATTTATGTCAGTAGATTTAAACTGAAAAGGAAAAAGGAAAAAAAAGTATATTTAAAATGTAAAATAAACGTGTACTTAAAATGCGAAGTGCAAAGGGTTTTCCAGCAATAAATCTGAATTTAATCTGTCAATTCTAAACGCGTTATACGGAAGTCTTCTAAGCTTTTCCACCATGATCCATTTGCAATTGTCAATCTGCATACAGGATACTGTTAAAGAGAAACAGAATGAATATAATACACCCAAACAAGATGACCTCTTCCCCGCTCCGTCCCAAAAAATAGCTCTGTCGGAGTCTAAAACAACAATTTAATTCAAACACTGTCCATTTTGCACAAGAGAGCATTTTTAAAAAATGTTTACTACCATGTTTTGGAATAACATTTTTTTCCCTGCGCCAACACACACTTTCATGATTTCCTTTTCCTTACCCTAAAGTCGGAATTAATGTTTTAGTTCTTATCCGTTCTGCGTGGTTTCTCCACATCCTTTGTAACATTCACCTCAAACCACACTCATTCACCAAAAAAACAGTCACAAACGTCAGAGAGAGATTTCTGAATCAGAGAAGAAGAAATGCAAAGACTCGTGCAGATAACACTGTTCAGTACTAGATGGAAGGGAGGGTAGGAATAAGCTAACCAGCAAAAGGCTAAACCATGCATCTATTTCCACAGAATATGTCTCTAACCATATTCATTATCCTCTATTTAACCTTATATTAACAAACTAAACCAGAGTGTATTGATATCGGGTAATATAAACTGTACCTCACAACCACAACAGTACTCCCCAGTTGTACCCCCCCCCCCCCCCCACACACACACACACACACACACATAAGCAATATTCCTCACATAGTACATAACCTACTATCGATTAATCCACACTGAAAGTAATACGACCCTTAAGGTAAAACCTGGCATCACACACAAAGATATACTCCACACAAGAAATATAATCCGGCATCACACTCAAAACAATAGTCCATGGTGGTGGTATAACCCAGCGCTGTCCCCCAGAGCAACACTCCACAGAGGGGACTGGACTGGGGAGCTTTAAACTTCATGTCACACGCTGAGCAATATTCTCCATAGGAGGAGTAAAACGGGGCATCATCCTGCACAGGAGGTAATCTGATACGAATACCCACCAGCCAGAGAAATTTCCCCACAGGGATGAACGGATACGAACACCCACAGCCAGAGCAATGATCTCCTTGGAGGGTGGGAGGTATAACGCAGGGCACCGTGCCCGAGAGGGGCAAGCGGATACTAACCTCACAGCCAAAGCAACGATCCCCTCTGTCTGTGTGTGGGGGCACCGTGCCCCAACCAGGGGAGCGAGCGGATACTAACCGCACAGCCAAAGCACCGCTCCCAGCTGTGGGTGTGTGAGGGCGCCGTGCCCCAACCAGGGGGGCGAGCGGATACTAACCTCACAGCCAAAGCAACGATCCCTTCTATCTGTGAGTGGGGGCACCGTGCCCCAACCAGGGGAGCGAGCGGATACTAACCCCACAGCCAAAGCAATACTCCTCTGGGTGTGGGGAGGAGGTATAACACAGGGCACCGTGCCCCACTAGGAGGTGGTAACGGGAGGATGTGACCTGACACCAAAGCCCACAGCCAAAGCAGCGTGACCCAGCGGTCGCTATCTGTCACCTGGCAGCAGCGCTCTTCCCTGCAACCTGGTCCGTGTGCTCCGGAGCCCTGAGGCGAGTGGCAACGGAGGCGAGCGCAGCTCGCCCAGGCAGCGAGGGGAGGAGAATGACACTCCCTTGGCTGGCTGGCAGGCGTCCCCTCCTTCCCCCTCCCGGGGCTCAGTCTCCAGCGCACACGGCCAGGCATGTTTCCTAGGCAGCCCTGGCGCTTCATTCAACATGGGCGGGAAGGTTAGTGAGTTGTCGTAGCCGGCTTTGGAGAATCGGGGAGGTTCGGTTGGAAATCCCGACGCCCACAGCTCAGACTGCTGCTTGCGGAACCGGCTTGGCGGCTTCCCAAAGTGGATCATGGGGATTGGAGTTTCACCCGCGCCTTTGAGTCGCCTCGCCGGGCAGGGGAGAGGCCGTGACCGCCTACAAGTCCCAAGATGCAACGCGGCTGTGACCCCGCCCCGTCCCCCCGCGGTTGCTGTGGCGCTGGCTATGCGGCTTGGTGGTTTTGGGTTGTGGCTGCATCTGACAGAAACTGCGGATGAGGGGAAACAAATGGGCTGCGGAGCAACGGCCAAGGTTGGGGAGTGTCCTGCCGCGCCGGACACCCTGTCTGCGCCATTGCTCACGCACAGTCTCCGCATCCTCTCCCTCGCGTCCTGTCAAGCTTTCCGCCCTCTATTGCCTCAGCCTTTGGGTGCGCCACTCCCCTCCCCACATCCCCTCACTCCTACCTTTCTCCCCCTCCCCCACAGTGGGAACAGTCTCTGCTTACACCAGGGCTGGATTTCACCCTCCCCTCTCGCTATTTCTAACTAAATTTTCCTTGGCTGCCTTCCACCCCTGCCCAACTCTGTTTAAAGACCTGCCTGTTGAGCTATTTGCACTGGAAATATTACTAGGTTTGCCAACCTCAAGCCTTCAAACACAGCGACCCGGGCACCCTGAAAGCCTGAGATTGGCTGACAAATCATGAGGTTTTAAAAAATAAAAACTTGGGGTCCTTTTATTTGCCTTCTGGGGTTTGGCCCTTTAGTGTCCATGTTTCTAGCTTTTCTCTGCAACAATAAGGGCTAGACACATCCATTTTTTTAATTAAAGCTGAGAATCTCACAAATTTAAAGGACTCCAGGAGCAGGGGCTATACATAAAACACCAGATATGAGACTCTCCCGATCCAGCGTGCTATACTATGCTGCATCCCTAGAGAGAAGGAGGTAATAGCACAAAAGTACTTACCTTCATATGCAGTGAGAGAGCCCTAGAACCCTAAAGTGTTCGTCCAAGGTTTTGAATTTGATATTTGGTATTACAAAGGTTGTTACTATTTGACCCCTTGGTGGTGCTTTTGGGAATTGTGCTTTAGCAGAATTTTGAAAGTCAACACAGGGTCCAGATAATAGGCCAGATTTAATTCAATGATCATGAGGAAATATAATTTATGCTTCACTACACCCACTGCTGAAGCTACACCAGAGAGGGATTCACTGTCAAGGAAAAGCAGCTTTAAATTCTGGCTAGTGTGTTATATGAATCCATCTGGTAAATAATCCCCAGAAGATGTATGCTGAGCAAGAGTTGGTTTGGTTTGTATTACTGCCTTGTGTTCCAGAATGACTTTTTACCACCAGAGGCCTGCAAGCTAGGTTACACCAACTAACAACATGGTGCCAAGTATCAGAGGGGTAGCCATGTTAGTCTGTATCCACAAAAACAACGAGGAGTCTGGTGGCACTAACATATTTATTTGGGCATAAGCTTTCATGGGTAAAAAAACCCAGTTCTTCAGATGCATGGAGTGAAAATTACAGATACAGGCATAAATATACTGGCAAGTGAAGAGAAGGGAGTTACCTTACAGGTGGAGAACCAGTGTTGACAAGGCCAATTCAGTCAGGGTGCGTGTGGTCCACTCCCAATAATTTATGAGGAGGTGTCAATACCAAAAGAGGGGAAATTGCTTTTGTAGTGAGCCAGCCATTCCCAGTCCCTATTCAAGCCCAAATTAATGGTGTTAAGTTTGCAAATGAATTGTAGCTCTGTAGTTTCTCTTTGAAGTCTGTTTTTGAATTTTTTTTGTTGAAGGATGGCTACTTTTCAATCTGTTATTGAATGTCCAGGGAGATTGAAGTGTGCTCCTACTGGCTTTTGTATGTTACCATTCCTGATGTCTGATTTGTGTCTATTTATTCTTTTACAAAGAGACTGTCCAGTTTGGCCAATCTACATGGCAGAGGGGCATTGCGGGCACATGATGGCATATATCACATTAGTAGATGTGCAGGTGACTGAGCCCCGATGATGTGGCTGATGTGACTGGGTCCTCTGATGGTGTCGCTAGAGATGATATAGGGACAGAGTAGGAAACGGGGTTTGTTACAGGGATTGGTTCCTGGGTTAGTAATTGCTGGTGAGTATTTGCTTCAGGTTGGGGGGCTGTCTGTAAGCGAGGACTGGCCTGCCTCCCAAGGTCTGTGAGAGTGAGGGATCGTTTTCCAGGATAGGTGGTAGATCGTTGATGATCTGCTGGCTCACTACAAAAGCAATTTTCCCTCTCTTTTGTTTTTTACCCACGAAAGCTTATGCCCTAATAAATCTGTTAGTCTTTAAGGTGCCACCGGACTCCTCGTTGTTCAACAAACAACAGAGACCACTTGTGATGGGGTTCGGTCACAGAGACCGCCTTAGGACTGTCACCTGACGTGCTGGAATTACCTCTGAGCCTGTTTTCCCTGCCAGCTTGGGACTCCAGAACCCTGCCTTGTTGAGCCAGACACGCTAGCCTGCTGCAACACAGACCCAGGTCTGGTCCATGCCCCAAAGCTGCAGACTTTAACCAAAAACTGCTCAGCAGATTACCTATCTCCAGCATCCAGACACCCAGTTCCCAATGGGATCCAAACCCCAAATAAATCCGTTTTACTCTGTATAAAGCTTAAACAGGGTAAACTCATAAATTGTCCGCCCTCTATAACACTGATAGAGAGATATGCACAGCTGTTTGCTCCCCCAGGTATTAATCACTTACTCTGGGTTAATTAATAAACAAAAGTGATTTTATTAAGTATAAAAAGTAGGATTTAAGTGGTTTCAAGTAATGACAGATAGAACAAAGTAAATCGCCAAGCAAAATAAAACAAAAACACGCAGGTCTAAGCCTAATACATTAAGAAACTGTTTACAGGTAAAATCTCACCCTCAGAGATGTTCCAATAAGCTTCTTTCACAGACTAGACTCCTTCCTAGTCTGGGCCCAATCTTTTCCCCTGGTACAGTCCTTGTTAGTTCCAGCTCAGGTGGTAACTAGGGGATTTCTCATGACTGGCAGCCCCCTTTGTTCTGTTCCACCCCCCTTTATAGCTTTGGCCCAAGGCGGGAATCTTTTGTCTCTCTGGGTCCCCACCCTTCCTTCTAAATGGAAAAGTACCAGTTTTAAGATGGATTTCAGCATCATGTGACATGGTCACATGTCCTGTGAGACTCCCAGCCTCCATTCTTCCTGGGCTGGCTTGCATGAACACAGGAAGGCTTACAAGTAAACAGAGCCATTTACAACCAATTGTCCTAGTCAGTGGGAGCCATCAAGATTCTAAACCACCATCAATGGACCACACTTTGCATAATTACAGTAGGACCCCAGAGTTATACTTTATATTTCTAGCTTCAGATACACGAATGATACATACATACAAATAGGAGAAGGATATTCAGTAGGTTATAACCTGTGTTATGATACCTTACAAGAGACCGTTTGCATAAAGCATATTCCATTTACATCATATTTACACTCATAAGCATATTTCCATAAAACATATGGAGTGCAACGTCACACCACTATTACATGATTTAGCTCAATTTGGGACATTTTTATTAAGAGGGGAGGGGGAAACCACCTTTCAGAGACCTGGGAACCATATTTTCTTTAATATGAAAAATAGAAAATATAAAAGCCTCAAGGGACCAAAAACTTATACAAGCTTTGGTTTATTAATAAAATATCTGCAATTTTCTCATTCTTCACTGGTTTGCGGTGTATTGCGCATGGTGCCGTCAATCTTTTTGCATGACTCAATTGTGTAGTATCTTTTTGAGTACTTCCATGTGAAGTCTGCAAAATAAAAGTTAAATGTTTCATAAAAACTCACTCGACGCAAAGTCAAATCTGGTCTCTTCCTCCATGTTTGTACTGCAGTTCTAGCACAAGGTATGTAGGATGTTTACGGCCTGCATACCATTATGGTGTTCTGCATACCTGCTTGTCACAGAGCCCAACTCTGCTGGGGCTTTCTTGACAGCCGTAGAAGGGGACTGCAACTCTGTATATCTACGGGCTAACCACCTCTGCATTGTGGGCACACTGTCCCTAATACTGCAATAGTGGTTGCAAAGTGGCTCTGCTGGGACTCCAACATTGAGGGTAGGTGTGCAAATGGGGAAATCTTGGTTGGCTTCTTGGGATTTGTTCAGTGGTGGAGAGCATTTCCCCACCCAAGTTTCTTTACTTAATACTAATAAAGCTTCCTTCCAACTTTTCCCAGATCCGTACCATCCTCCCTATTTTCATAAACAATTTTCAAAATGCATAAAAGACCAAGCTTAACTGATTCTTTCTTCACAGCCATCATTTGCACTGAATTCAGTTGTCTTTTTCAGCAGTTACATGCCAAGTCTATATGTCAGAATTTGCTTCCTGCTTTGTCCAAAATTATATAGATAGATATTGAAGTTGTTGCTTATTGTTATTACCATACACTCAGATTGTTATTATAGTATATGGGCCTTTTTTCTAAACGAATAGCTGTAGAAAATAAGAAACATTTCTGCTTGCAGTTTAAAATCTATGGAAATGCAAAAAAAAAAAAAAAAGAAGAAGAAGAAGAAAGAAGTCAAAGCCAAATGTAACTTTGTAACTATGTGGATAAGGTGTTGGATACATATTAAAAGCCCTGATTGGCCAGGAAGCCAGTTACTGGAGAAACTGCCTTTCTCCTTAAATCCCTCCCTGCATTTAAGGTCTGTTGGTTGCTAAGACTGAACTTTCTAGAAGTGGCAACAGAGCTTTCACGGTGGAAGTCCTTTGTGTTTGGAATTCACTCCCCTCTGGTAGTATGCCAGAGAGTTGATTTGGCAGTCTTCAGGCCATGATGTAAGGTACACTTACATGAGTGTCTCCCATCCTGACACTATGAGAGCAATATGACTGCACAGATTTAAACTGCGCCTTTTGGAGTCAAGTCTATGTTTAATTTTGTATGCTCTTAGGGCCAGATTTGTAAAATTATTTAGGTTCCTAAAGATACAGATAGGCATCTCGTGGGATTTTTCAAAAGCTTAAAAATCCCACCTGATACCTATCTACATTTTTAGACATCTAAGTATCTGTAAATACCCCCATAACTTTTTCCCAGTGGTTACAACATTCAACCAGGATGTGGATGGCTCTGGTTCAAGTCCCTCCCCCCTTCTCTGATGTGGAGCAGGGAGTTGCACTTGGTCTCCCACCTCCCAGGTGAGTGCTCTGAGCATACCTACTAGATTGGGCCCCAAAGGCAAGATAAGTGGGGGAATGTCTCTAAGCTGTGATCCCACTGGAGCTTGAATCAGGTGCCAAGCATCTGGGTGGTGTTAGGATTTAGGCGGCTGTATCCACACCCAGCTGCTGAGGTGTAGATGCCAAGTGGACTTCAGTGGTAGAAATGTAGGCAATTAGGGACTTCAGGTGCCTACAGCATTATGCATCAGCTAAGCAGGAATTTTGTGGATGTCAGTAGTGCCTAAATCTGGGCTTCTCAAATTGGGGGTAGGACCCTTCAGGGGGTCGTGAGGTTATTACATGGGGGGTCATGAGCTGTCAACCTCCAACCCAGCCCCACTTTGCCTCCAGCATTTATAATGGTGCTAAATATATTAAAAAGCATTTTTAATTTATAAGGGGGTTTCACTCAGAGGCTTGCTATGTGAAAGGTGTCAGCAGTAAAAAAGTTTGAGAACCACTGGCCTAAATGTTGGACATAGGCACCTAAAGTGGCAGTTACAAACCTATGTCCCCTTTGTGAATCCCACCCGTAGAAGCTAAGCAGTATGTGCTTAAAACATTTAAATATATATTTAACTTTACTTTACAGAAGTGTACTTTTTAAAGATTTAAGATACTTCACACTCTTTTACATTTTGATATTATAAAACTTCTGTGTTGAAGTGCATTGTGCTGATTATGAATCGGTAACTTATATTGGTAATTTTAAGAAAGAGCAGTTTTAACAATTATTGTGAGGCATGAATCCCTGTTCAATAAAGCTGGTACTGAATCCCAAAGGACCAAGAATCCCAAAGACATAACTATGAGAAACCAAGCATAGGATTAATAAAATGATATACCGGTACTCTCACTGAATTTCAAAGGGTTTAGCTTTATTGTAATTAGGAAACTCTACTTACTCTATTTGCATGTTGGATGATGATTGGTTTTAGAAAACTGAATCTTACGTAACTATATTTCTTCCCCACTGAATACTGTGTGAATATTTTTCAGTTATTTAATCCATATATTATATTTAACTCTTTACATAAATGTCATAGAGCTATCTTTATATCTTGTATAAATGTGAATGAGTAAATTTAATCAGATTTTTTTCTGAAACAAAAACACTGGGAAATAGCAATATCAGTATATGCACATAACCAGGGGCAGCTCTATGTTTTTTGCCGCCCCAAGCACAGCAGTCAGGCGGCTTTCCCTGCAGGCAGTCCACTGGTCACGCCGATTCGGCGACATGGCTGCGGGAGGTCTGCCGGTGCCGCGCCTTCGGCATCCCTGCCGCCGAATCCACGGGATCGGTGGACCTCCCTCAGGCATGCCGCCGAAGGCGGCCTCACTGCTGCCCTCACAGCGACCGAGAGGCCGCCCCCCGCGGCTTGCCGCCCCAGGCACTTACTTGCTGCGCTGGTGCCTGGAGCCGCCCCTGCACATAAACCTAATTCTTCATTCTCTAATGTAGATAACATTGTCATTTAGTAAAACATGGCACTAGTTCAACTGCACAGAGATCTAAAGGAATACTCATTTTGTCTGTTTCACAGATACTCTCCAAAATGCATTATCAGTAAAAGTCAAGATATGAGTCAATACTTCACATTATCTTATATAACTGTGCTGTTGTAGTACACATAGCTGCTCTGTATGTGAGTGGATAATTGTAAACATCAGTCTTCTCATGCTTTCACTTTTAACACCAAAGAAATGTATATTAAAATACTGCCAGGATTTATTTCTCCCCTCTCTCTGGTCTCCATTCACTGCTGCTGGAGAGGGGTTGTCCATTGGTGGTGCAATAGGCTTGGGCCACATGTGATAAGGGCATTGACATCATAGAAAAGGAGCTTGGTCTGATAGGATGCTGCCTGAGCATACAACCCTTTACATTTGTGAGCCACTTTTGTGGGCAGCTGCATTGGTTGCTGTGGCAGCAAGGATAGCTTTCAAGTAGCCACCAGCTGCTTTACTGACATCTATGGACGCATATCTGCAGTGGAAGTTGAGGTGGAACTAGGTTCTTGCAGTTTTCTTCATCTCGTTGTAGATTGAAGATTGTCTTCTCCTCTGCCCTGAGCACCCAGAATGGGAAAAACTGCTGATGTGTATAGAAATTGGGTAGTATCCCCAGGAGCGCTGCCAGACTTTTTGGCGCCCTAGGCGGCGGAAGGTCCCGCCCCCGAAATCCTGCCCCCGACAGCGGCGGCGGAAGGTCCCACCCCCAAAATTCCGCCGACGACCGGGGCACTGGCGCCCCCCAAATAGTAGTGCCCTAGGTCGCCTAATGGGTTGCGCTGGCCCTGAGTATCCCTTTAAATAGTCCCTCTAGGGGCCATCACTATCTGCTGTGTTTCCGAAGCCATTAGAGGGCTCACAAATTATACACACTGCTGCTCTGGCTGGATTCTGGTGGCTTCTGAAACATAGAAGATAGTGAGGGCCTGCTCACAAATTATTTGAAAGGATAAAGGGATACTATCCAATTCCTATTCACTCCATACTCCCCCGCCTTTTGTGTAAAATGATATTTTTTTAAAATTACAAGTGCATTCCAAAAGTTAAATATACAACAACAGTCACCATAGACGAGTAGGTGTTACTCCATGGTCTTCATTAGTAAAATGCACTGGAGCTAAAGCTCTTCTACAATAGTTTTATTTTGATCACACTGCATGTTGATATGATGGCTTCACTAATTCTAAAATGCTTTTCCTGGCCAGTTTCCTGTATGACAATTCCATTTAGAAAGTGATGACTATTTTGGCTCATTGTACCAAGAGTTATTATTTTACATTAATTCCATTTACTGGCTTAATCATCCAAAAGATGAAAATCTTCTTGAATGTGCATTTTCCCTATTTTCTTTATCGCAGTTTTTGTATAATCAAACTTTGGTCTCGTGTCTGGCTTGTTGTCAGTCCTTTAATTAGCCTTTGAGCTACAATCCTTCGAGGCACTGTGCACTTTCAGCTTGCACTGAAGTTAATGAATGGAGGGTACTCAGCACCTCTCTGGAAGTATTCAGAACTTTGCAGGACTGGGGCAAAATTGATCTAACTTTTAATTTAGTTCTGCTTATATTTTGTAAATCTGCCTATCTCCCTCTTGCATAGGTAATTTAAAGGTAGTTGTGACAGGGTGTACCTGCCCTGCACTGGACAAAAAGGGGTTAACCTCATATTATGAGCTAAGGAAGCCACATCCCTTCGCCACTGCTGGGCATGCTCCAACGGGAGCCTCGGACTAAAAGGAAGCAGCCCAGCTCAGTCTGGCCTAACCACTGAGGAAGGAGGATGCAAATTGCAGGCTCCCTCCTGGGAGCTGGTGGAGCCCCAGACCCTGGAGACCAAGCATGCCAAGACCCAGGCAGATACCCAGCTGCCCACGGAAGCCCAGGAGGAGACAGCACTGTCGGGATCTTCACCAGCTGACAACCCTGGAGGTCCAGAAGACCTGTGGATGGCAGCACTGGAAAACAGGGTAGGAGGTAGCCCAGGGGAACTTTACGTTGATCCAGTTGTGGAATCAGTATAAAGGCAGTGTGTTTCAGGAGGATCCCTGCTGACCTAGTGGCAAATCCATTTGCCACTGACAGAGCCCTAGGTTGTGATCCAGTGGAGTAGGGTGGGCCCGGGTCCCTCCACCCCAGACACCACCCATCCCTGGGTAGAAACCTACCCCCCCTTCCCAGCCACTAGGGCACGCAGCCCTGTAGAGGAGGGCTGCCATATTCACTCTGACCACTAGGCAACGCAGCTCTGCAGAGGACGGTGGTCATTTGGACTCACCCATGGGGCTATAACGCCCCATCCACCTCTCCAAAGGGTGACAGGGTATACTATTCCTGGGGGAATTCTGCCCCACTCTGTCCTAACCTGACTCTGTGGACCGGGTGCTGTGATGAACTTCTACACCTGGGGAAATTCTGTGCCACTGCACGCACACAGAATTTGTTTTCCCCACAAAAAATACATTGTGCCCCAGAAGTGATGTAATTCCGCCTTTTGCCCACCAGAGGCCACTATGGCACCAGAACAGCCTGCTGAATTCCTGCTGTTGGCTGTTCTGGCACTACAGTGGCCTCTGGTGGGCAAAAGGAAGAACTGCAGCACTTCTGGGTCAGAATGTATTTTCTGCCGGAGACATGAATTCTTCACATGTGCAGTGGCACAGAATTCCCCCAGGAGTAGTGTACCTGCCCTGTGACAATTGGTGGAGAATGCAAGCAACGACCAGGATCTGCTAAAAGGCCCAAGCAGGACGCCCCCTCTTCTTCTGTTTGTCGGTCGCACCAAGCTAGGATGGAGATGGACAAGATTCTGAAGTGGCTGCTGGAGAGTCAGCAGCAGCAGGCAACCCAGCAGCACCTGCACCAGACACAGCTACTACAGCCCAGTAACAACAAATGATGCGAGAGCTGTCCGCATAACACCAGACCCAACAAGAATGCTTGATCCAGCAGATGGCGGCACTAATACGACAAAGAGGATCACCTTCCTCCTCCCAGTTGGCTCGGATGCAGGGACCTCCAAGTTCGTCTCCCTGTATGGCTCACAAAGATGGGGCCCAACAATGACCCTGAGGTGTTCCTGGTGATTTTTGAGTGGGTTACAACCGCCGCCCAGTAGCCCCCAGAGCCCTGGGCTATGCTCCTGTCCCCATATCTGGTGGGACCAGCTCAGTCAGCCTATCAAAACCTAGACCCCCCAGGACACCCTGGAATATGGGAAGGTGAAGGCAGCCATCTTAGATCAGACTGGCATCAGCCCTGAGACTTACCACCAATGCTTTTGCCGAGAATGGTACCCACCTGGGGACAAGCTGAGGGCAGTAGCCAATATCTCCAGGACTATATTTGGCGATGGCTGGAGCCAGAGAAATGGTCTGCGGCCCAAGTGGTGGAGGCACTGACCTTAGAACATTTCACCCAAATCCTCCCTAGTGGGGGGAAGGATTAGTACAGCAGCAGTGACCAGCGACTGTCACCAAGGCCATTGAGCTGATGGATAATTACTTGGTGGCCCAGGGGTCAGATCCACAACCCTGTAAACCAGAAAACCCGGACAGCAAAGACAGACCAGGTGGAGGAACCCCCGCCAAGCTATGTGGACAGCCGTCACCCCAAACCCTGACCAGAGGCGACCGGCCAGCCGGGCCCTGACTCAGAGAGAGGAAGACCCATCAGTAGGACCACCACCAATGAGAGCAGACCTACCAGCTGAAGGAATGTGGACTGGAGGGGTACTTTCAGCAGGACTGCCCGTATATCGACTGCTACTATAGCCAGGTGTGGGTGGCCAGCCCTCGGGCCAGGAAGAGTAACTCTGAGCCCCACACAGGTTGAATGGCACCCCAGCAATGGCCTTGGTGAACTCCAGGTGTAGTCAGAAGTTCGTCCAAGTTGGCCTGATCCCAAACCACAAACCGGCAGGGATGTACAGCCTGGGTAAGATTGGAGACCACCTACCATGACAGTGTCCACCAGGTCAACCAGGCCTCCAAATTGGCTTACCCCATGGTCCTGGGACATGACTGGCCTTGGTTCCTTGAGCTCCTATGAGAATGCGGCCACCCACGCCAAGTCAGGAAGAAGAGAGGGCCAGCAAAAAGGTTTTTTCTTGTCTACCTCATGAACCCCAACCCTGGGGAAGGGCCTGTGATGGGTTGGACCCCTCCCCCTCCCACCATTTGGGATGCCACCTGATGTGCTGGGGTCCCACTGCATCCGCCCGTTCCACCAGCCTGGGCTTCCTCACTCAGCTGCAGACACAGACTGAAATCAGCACTGTGTGGGAAGAATCAGCTCAGGGATTTACTCAGCACTCACGTGCACACCCCCTTTGGGGAATAAACCCAAAATAATATTGTCTTGTGCTATATAGAAAAATCTGCACAGCACAAGTTCATAAAATATGGCCTCTCCCTCAATGTGGAGAGATATGTACAGCTTCTTGGTCCCGTCCCCCTCCCCAGATATGAATTGCACAAACTGGGGTATGTTATAAACAAGAAATAAGTTTATTAACTACAAAAGGTAAATTTTATGTGATTAAAGGGGATAGCAAACAGAACAAAGCAGATTACTGAGCAAATAAAACAAAACACGCAAACCAGGCTTAATACACTCAAGAAACAGGTTACAAAATGTAATTTCTCACCCTCAATGTTGTTTTAGGCAAGTTGCAGAGTTTCTGTAGCTTAGAGTTCCAGTTATTTCTCTTTACAGACTGGACACCTATCTTAGCCTGGATTCAACCCTGCCTTTCCCTCCAGGTGTTTTTAGCAGTCTCCCTTCCTGGGCAGGCAATAGAGGAGAGTCAAGATTAACCCCCTCCCCAACCTTAAAAAGGATTTACCTAAAGCGGGAATCCTTTGTTTGATCCCCATCCCCCTACAGTGGAAAAGTACCAGCAAGTTAAGACATTGTCCAGTACCAGGTGACACAGTCACCTGACCCTGCTGTGTCAACGCAGTATCCCAGGATACAACTCAGGAAGGAGTGAGATTAGCATTTTCAAAGTTCTATTGTTCTCCTTAATGGCTCATCCAGGCTCTTTGCCTACCGTCTGGTGGGCGTTTCCCAAGTGAAAACACAGTTGTAATTGTTACATATTTAATATTCCTAACTCCAGATACAGAAATGATGCATGCATACAAATTGGGTAAACACATTCAGTAAATAATAACCTTTCCAATGATGTCTCATATGCCCCATCTTGCATAAAACATATCTTAGTTATGCCATATTCATGTCATAACAATATTTCTATTAAGAATATAGAGTGTAACGTCACAGGCAGGGGCAGCTCCAGGCACCAGCGCAGCAAGCGCGTGCCTGGGGCAGCAAGCCATGGGGGGCGGCCTGCCGGTCCCTGTGAGGGCGGCAGTCAGGCTGCCTTTGGTGGCATGCCTGCGGGAGGTCCGCCGGTCCCGCAGATTTGGCGGCGATTCGGCAGCAATTCAGTGGTGGGGACGCCGAAGGCGTGGCACCGGAGGACCTCCCGCAGGCATGCCGCCGAATCGGTGTGACCAGCGGACCGCCCGCAGGCGCGCTGCCGAAAGCTGCCTGACTGCCGTGCTTGGGGCGGCAAAACACATAGAGCCGCCCCTGGTCACAGGGCCCTCTAAACTGTCCACGTCCCCAAGCAACTTGCATTGTGATGCGAGGATGCCTGTGGAGGATGCCCAGGCAGAGCTGGAATGCAACTGGGATTTTATCTGAGACAGAGGGAAGACCTGACCCTATGCTGGGCCTGGGAATAGGCAACAACCCCAGACCAAGAGGGGGTGAGGACCCTAAGCTGCCAAAGGGACCCCGAGATCTGAATGGATCATGTCTACCAGGTGGTTAAAGACCCACACACCCGGAAAGACTTCTGGCAGTTGCTGGTCCCACAGAAGATGCAATGGGGCCTCCTACACTTAGCCCACTCGGTGCACCGGTTGGGGCACCTGTAGAGAGATAAGACCTTCAGAGGGTAGCTCAAAGGTTCTTTTGGCCAGGCATACATCAAGAGGTTAAGGACTACTACACCTCCTGTCCTGAATGCCAATGAGTCGGACCAAAGGGGATCATAGAATCATAGAATCTCAGGGTTGGAAGGGACCTCAGGAGGTCATCTAGTCCAACCCCCTGCTCAAAGCAGGACCAAACCCAACTAAATCAGCCCAGCCAGGGCTTTGTCAAGCCTGACCTTAAAAACCTCTAAGGAAGGAGATTCCACTACCTCCCTAGGTAACCCATTCCAGTTCTTCACCACCCTACTAGTGAAAAAGTTTTTCCTAATGTCCAACCTAAACCTCCCCCTCTGCAACTTGAGACCATTACTCCTTGTTCTGTCATCTTCTATCACTGAGAACAGTCTAGATCCATCCTCTTTGGAACCCCCTTTCAGGTAGTTGAAAGCAGCTATCAAATCGCCCCTCATTCTTCTCTTCTGCAGACTAAACAATCCCAGTTCCCTCAGCCTCTCCTCGTAAGTCATGTGCTCCAGCCCCCTAATCATTTTTGTTGCCCTCCGCTGGACTCTCTCCAATTTATCCACATCCTTCTTGTAGTGTGGGGCCCAAAACTGGACACAGTACTCCAAATGAGGCCTCACCAGTGCTGAGTAGAGGGGAATGATCACATCCCTCGATCTGCTGGAAATGCCCCTACTTATACAACCCAAAATGCCATTAGCCTTCTTGGCAACAAGGGCACACTGTTGACTCATATTCAGCTTTTCGTCCACCGTAACCCCTAGGTCCTTTTCTGCAGAACTGCTGCCCAGCCATTCGGTCCCTAGTCTATAGCAGTGCATGGGATTCTTTCGTCCTAAATGCAGGACTCTGCACTTGTCCTTGTTGAACCTCATCATATTTCTTTTGGCCCAATCCTCTAATTTGTCTAGGTCCCTCTGTATCCTATCCCTACCCTCCAGCGTATCAACCACTCCTCCCAGTTTAGTGTCATCTGCAAACTTGCTAAGGGTGCAGTCCACACCATCTTCCAGATCGTTAATGAAGATATTGAATAAAACCGGCCCCAGCACCGACCCTTGGGGCACTCCACTTGATACCGGCTGCCAACTAGACAAGGAACCATTGATCACTACCCGTTGAGCCCGACCATCTAGCCAGTTTTCTATCCACCTTACCGTCCATTCATCCAGCCCATACTTCTTTAACTTGCTGGCAAGAATACTGTGGGAGACTGTATCAAAAGCTTTGCTAAAGTCCAGAAATAGCACATCCACTGCTTTCCCCTCATCCACAGAGCCGGTTATCTTATCATAGAAGGCAATTAGGTTAGTCAGGCATGACTTGCCCTTGGTGAATCCATGCTGACTGTTCCTGATCACTTTCCCCTCCTTTAAGTGGTTCAGGATTGATTCCTTGAGGACCTGTTCCATGATTTTTCCAGGGACTGAGGTGAGACTAACTGGCCTGTAGTTCCCTGGATCTTCCTTCTTCCCTTTCTTAAAGATGGGCACTACATTAGCTTTTTTCCAGTCGTCCGGGACCTCCCCCGATCGCCATGATTTTTCAAAGATAATGGCCAATGGCTCCGCAATCTCATCGGCCAACTCCTTTAGCACCCTCGGATGCAGCGCATCCGGCCCCATGGACTTGTGCTCGTCCAGCTTTCCTAAATAGTCCCGAACTACTACTTTCTCCACAGAGAGCTGGTCACCTCCTCCCCATACCGTGCTGCAGAGTGCAGCTGTCTGGGAGCTGACCTTGTCTGTGAAGACAGAGGCAAAAAAAGCATTTAGTACACTAGCTTTCTCCACATCCTCTGTCACTAGGTTCCCTCCCTCATTCAGCAAGGGGCCCACACTTTCCTTGACTTTCTTCTTGTTGCTAACATACCTAAAGAAACCCTTCTTGTTACTCCTAACATCTCCGGCTAGCTGCAACTCCAAGTGTGATTTGGCCTTCCTAATTTCACACCTGCATGCCTGAGCAATACTTTTATACTCCTCCCTGGTTATTTGTTCAATCTTCCACTTCTTGTAAGCTGTTTTTTTGTGTTTAAGACGAGCAAGGATTTCACTGTTAAGCCAAGCTGGTCGCCTGCCATATTTACTTTTCTTCCTACACATGGGGATGGTTTGTTCCTGCAACCTCAATAAGGTTTCTTTAAAATACAG
Organism: Platysternon megacephalum; assembly: GCA_003942145.1. NCBI lineage: Eukaryota > Metazoa > Chordata > Testudines > Platysternidae > Platysternon > Platysternon megacephalum. The sequence continues at coordinate 763,244 of QXTE01000133.1, forward strand.
CCAGCTTTCCTCTACTCCTTTCCCCCTCATGTTATTCTCCCAGGGGACCTTGCCCATCAGTTCCCTGAGGGAGTCAAAGTCTGCTTTTCTAAAGTCCAGGGTCTCTGTTCTACTGCTCTCCTTTCTTCCTTGTATCAGGATCCTGAACTCGACCATCTCATGGTCACTGCCTCCCAGGTTCCCATCCACTATTGCTTCCTCTACTATTTCTTCCCTGTTTGTGAGCAGCAGGTCAAGAAAAGCTTTTCCCCTAGTTGGTTCCTCCAGCACTTGCACCAGGAAGTTGTCCCCTACACTTTCCAGAAACTTCCTGGATTGTCTGTGAGCTGCTGTATTGCTCTCCCAGCAGATATCAGGGTGATTAAAGTCACCCATGAGAACCAGGGCCTGTGATCTAGCAATTTCTGTTAGTTGCTGGAAGAAAGCCTCGTCCACCTCATCCCCCTGGTCTGGGGGTCTGTAGCAGACTCCCACCACGACATTACCCTTGTTGTTCATACTTCTAAATTTAATCCAGAGACACTCAGGTTTTTCTGCAGTTTCGTACTGGAGCTCTGAGCAGTCATACTGCTCTCTTACATACAAAGCAACTCCCCCACCTTTTCTGCCCTGCCTGTCTTTCCTGAACAGTTTATATCCATCCATGACAGTACTCCAATCATGTGAGTTATCCCACCAAGTCTCTGTTATTCCAATTACATCATAATTCCCTGACTGTGCCAGGACTTCTAGTTCTCCCTGCTTGTTCCCCAGGCTTCTTGCATTTGTGTATAGGCACTTGAGATAACTCGCTGATTGTCCCGCTTTCTCGGTCTGAGACAGGAGTCCTCCCCTCTTGCGGTCTCCTGCTTGTGCTTCCTCCCAGTATCCCACTTTCCCACTTACCTCAGGGCTTTGGTCTCCTTCCCCCGGTGAACCTAGTTTAAAGCCCTCCTCACTAGGTTAGCCAGCCTGCTTGCAAAGATGCTCTTCCCTCTCTTCGTGAGGTGGAGCCCGTCTCTACCAAGCAATCCTTCTTCTTGGAAGACCATCCCATTGTCGAAGAATCCAAACCCTTCTCTCCGACACCATCTGCGTAGCCATTCGTTGACTTCCACGATTCGACGGTCTCTACGCTGGCCTTTTCCTGCCACAGGGAGAATAGACGAGAACACCACTTGTGCCTCAAACTCCTTTATCCTTCTTCCCAGAGCCACGTAGTCTGCAGTGATACGCTCAAGGTCGTTCTTGGCAGTATCATTGGTGCCCACGTGGAGAAGCAGGAAGGGGTAGCGATCCGAGGGCTTGATGAGTCTCGGCAGTCTCTCCGTCACATCTTGAATCATAGCCCCTGGCAAGCAGCACACCTCTCGGTTTTCCCGGTCAGGGCGGCAGATAGATGACTCAGTCCCCCTGAGGAGAGAGTCGCCGACCACCACCACCCTCCTCCTCCTCCTACCAGAGGCCCCCTCATCTCACTCCCCATGGTTGGAGTGCCTTTCAAACGCATCAACATGGACCTCATGGGACTGCTGGAGAAGAGCAGCATCCTTGTGGTCATTGACTATGCGACTTGGTACCCCGAGGCCATCCCCTTGTGCGCAGCCAGGGCACCCAACATCGCCATGGACCTTGTGAAGATCTTTGCCAAGGTCAGGAAACTGCACGAAATACTGAAAGACCAGGGTACCAACATGTCATTGTGGTTAATGGTCAAATTATGCTGCTTAGTGAATATTCAGGCCCTCAAGACTTCAGTGTCCCACTCCCAGATGGACAGGCTAGAGGAGAGGTTCAACAGGACCGTAAAGGCGATGCTACACAAGAGCATAGAGGATGACCGTTGGCACTGGGACACATTCCTACTAGTCCTGCTGTTTGCAGTGCAGGAAGTCCCCCAAGAGTTGACAGGTTTCTCCCCCTTCAGGCTCCTCTATGGGAGGCAACCTAGGGGCATCCTTGACCTCCTAAGGGAGAACTGGGAGGAACAAGAAATCTGGGTCATAGGGTCATCCTGCTATGTGTTACAGCTATGCAAACAGCTCTGAATACTGGGGAGGCTCTTTACCCAGGAGAACCTACTACAGGCACAACAGGCACAGCAACGGCAGTACAAGGGGACCAGGCTACATAGCTTTGAGCCGGAAGACCAGGTCATGCTCTTGCTACCCTCTGCTGAGTCCAAGTTCCTGGCTAAGTGGCAGGGCCCCTTTGAGGTTGTGCGGCAGGTAGGGCCAATGGACTATGAGATCCGGCTGCCTGGATGGCAAAAGGAGGTAAGTACCTACCATATAAACCAGCTGAAAGCCTAGAAGGCCAAAGAAAGCTTACTCATCACCCCTTACCCCCATGTAACCTGAACTGGGGCCTCTAGTCAAGGGACCTCTGGATTCAAGACCATGGGACTCAGCCCTGTGCAGCAGGAACAGCTATGGGACCTCTGGATTCAAGACCATGGGACTCAGCCCTGTGCAGCAGGAACAGCTGTGTTGTCTAATGCAGGCCTTCCCGGACGTCTTATCAGTTTGCCCGGGGTGGAAAACTGCCATGAGCCACCACATTGCCACTATCCTGGGGCAAAAGGTGTGCGACAACCACTGGCCCCTTCCTAGGAAGATGTGGGCAGCTGTCCAGAAGGAGTTGGAGATGATGCTGGACCTGGGAGTAGTGGAGGAATGGCGCAGCCCAATAGTCTTGTCCCAAAACTGGATGAGGCCATCCAATTCTGCATTGACTTTCGGAAGGTCAGTGCCATCTCCCGATTTCATACCTACCTGACGCCCCAGATAGAAGAGTTCCTGGAGCGGTTGTGCGGGGTAAGTTCCTATCTACCCTGGACCTGAAAAAAGGGTATTGTCAAATACCCTCAACGCCAAATTTGGAGGTAAAAACAGCCTTCCCTACTCAGTTTGTCCCATTCCAGTTTGTGACAATGCTGTTCGGACTGCATAGAGCGGCCACCACATTCCAGTGGTTGACGAACCAGAGCCTGCAGCCCCATGATCAGTATGCAGCAGCATACATCAATGATATCGTGATCTATAGTGCCAGTTGGGAAGAGCACCTCTCCAACGTACTACGAGCCCTCACAGAGGCCGGGCTCATAGTGAACTTGGCCAAGATCCACCTCAGGCAGAGAGAGTTAACCTACCTAGGATACACCATGGGAGGGGGAAAACCATGGCCCTTGGTAGATAAAGAAGTGTGACAGTTCCTCAGGTTGGCTGGATAATACACCACTTCGTGCTGGGCTTTGCGGCGCTAGCAGGCCCCTGTCAGATCTGACAAAGAACTCGCAGTCCTGAAGGGTTTAATGGTCTGAGGAATGCAAGGAGGCCTTCTGTGCCCTAAAGAAGTGACTAGCCCAGGAACTGGTCCTGATGCACCCGGGCTTTACGAGGCCCTTCATCCTCCAGACTGATACCTAGGAAGTGGAGCTTGGGATGTCCCGTCACAGGAGACAGACTGGGAAGAGCATCCAATCCTCTACCTCAGTCGCAAGTTGTTCCCCAGGGACTCCCGGTATTCTACCATCAAAAAGGAGGCCCTCGCCATAAAGTGGGTGGTCAACCCCCTACAATACTACCTGCTGGGAAACACCTTCCAACTGATCACCGACCACGAACCCCTCCAAGGGCTTAACAACATGAAAGACACCACCGGATCATGCGGTGGTATCTCTCCGTCCAGCCCTGTGACTTCTGCGTATTATACCGACCAGGTAGGGCACATGCCAATGCGGATTTCTTTTCAAGAGTTGGCAAGGAGAAGGAGGTGGACCCGCCAGGTATCCTCTTGAGGGGGAGGGTGTGTAATGGGGTGTACCTGCCCCACACTGGAGAAGAAGGGGTTAACCCCATATTCTGGGCTGAGGAAGCCACACCCCATCGCCACTGCTGGGCATGCTCCAATGGAAGCCTCTGTATAAAAGGGAGCCACCCAGCTCAGTCAGGCCTGACCGCTGAGGAAGGAGGACATACATTGCAGGCTCCCTCGCATGAATTGCTGGAGCCCCAGACCCCAGAGGCCAGGCGCACTGAGATACCCAGCTACCTGAGGAAGTCCAAGTGGAGATGGTGCTGTAGGGAGCTTCGCCAGCTGATGACCCCAGAGATCTGTGGATGGCAGCACTGGAAAACAGGGTAGGAAGTAGCCCAGGGGAACAAGACATTGATCCAGTTGTAGAATGTTTCGAATAGATCCCCACTGACCTAGTGGTGAATCCATTCACTACTGATAGGCCCTAGTTTGGGACCCAGAGGAGTAGGGAGGGCCCAGGTCTCCCTACCCTGGCCGCCACCGACCCTTGGGTGGTGACCCACTCCCCCGAGGCCACTAAGCCACACAGCCCTGCAGCAGCGAGCCACCTTATTGATTCTGGCCAATAGGCCAGTGGTCATTTGGACGCTGCCATGGGGCTATAATGCCCCTCCGCCCTCTCCAAAGGGTGTTGGAGTGTACCTGCCCCATGACAGTAGTCTATAGACATTTGAAAAATAGATAAGAAATCTAAGGAATGGCATGCTGTAAATAATCCCAATATTGGGGTATTTCAGAAAATCTCATTGTCAAACTTTTTTCCCTCTATTTTTCTGTAGGCCTGTGAACATTTGCTTTCCTTAGATCACCTACTTTCCCTGTATTATTATATTTTACCACTTGGAGCCTGATCCAAAACCCACTGAAGTATATGGGTGTTTTCAAATTGACTTCAATAGGCATTTGTGATGGGGCGCCTGCCCCACACTGTGCTTTAAGGGGCTAATAGAGCCCTAGGGAGGTTGTGCAGGAGGCAGCCAATCAGAGAAGGGCTGAAGGGAGCAGCCAATCAGGGCCAAATAGGCCCATATAAAAAGGGAGTGGAGAGCAGAGGATGGCAATTCTCTGCTGGGAGCCCAGGGAGGAAGGACTATGTCTTTGGAGGGCTGAGAGAACTGGCAGCACCCTGGATAGAGCAGTGCTGCTAGCAGGAACCAGGGGAGTGGAAGATAGCTCCTGGCTGGCTGCTTGGGGTGCAGGCTGAGGCCCTGAGGCAAGGGCAAAGAGGATGCTGGGGCCACAGGGAAGTGGCCAGACAATTCACTGCAGTAGCCACTAAGGGAAGTGGCTGAACAGTGGACTGCAGATCCCCTGGAAGGAGCGAGCACAGTGAGTGGCTGTGTCACTGAAGAGGATGAGATCCTTGGAGAGATGTGGGTCCTAGAGCAAGAGTGACGCCGGCGAGGCACCACACGAAGAGGGCACGCTAACACGTAGAGATAATTCCCAAGACAACCAGAAAGAGGCATCACAGTGGTGAGTCACACCTCATTACACGTGGTGGAGAATGAGGGTACACCCCTGAGATAAGGGGAGGAGAGTGGACTGTGGGGACAATTGCCCAGGTACAAGGGGGTTTGAGAGACTAAAGGAGAGATATTGAAGGTGGGATGATGGATCCGGAGTATGCAGAGGTCTTCTTTGTGGAGGGTTCTTGCGCCATCCCAGGCTAGACTCAGGGGTCAGTACCCCGGCGGAAAGCGACTAACAGACAGCAGAGAAGGCTCAAGACCCTGCTGCAGGAAATCCTGGAGAACCAACAGAAGCAATGGGAGGCACAGTGGTACCTCCAGACTTATTTGGGACAGCTGGTTAAGCAACAGCAGGCCCTGGTAAAGCTCCCATGGAGAGAGTTTAATAGAAGCCACAGAGAGCGTGAGGAGAAGCCAGGCACCAGGGCCAGGAGGCTACTCTGTATACTCTGTTGGAGACATTATAATGAACACTGAAGAAAACAGGAATTAAAGGTCTCTGGGGATAATTAAGAGCTAAACTTTTCCCAATATTTTGTGATTCTCTATTTCAATAATCTTAATTAATCTATTTTTTTAATAAAATTATTGTACTGGTTTATATAATTACGTATAAAATTATCCAGTAAAGAAAGAACCTCAGGCAATGGTACAATTTGGGACATGGAACAAACTGTGGTATGTGTGAGATAAATCCTTCTTGCACTATATAGTTTTACCTTAGTTTTATGCAGCTAGTGGCATAATCAGTACTTGAGTAATTACATTTAGTGTCCTGAGCTACAACTAGCCCTTCCTTATCAATACAAATGACTAAGGCATTTTCTGTAATTGTTTTGGTGGTCTGTAAATATCATAATTAAATAATCATCTGACTTGCCTGGCTTTGTTATGTTTGTAACAACCAAAAAATGTATAGTGTTTGTCTGCAAACCCAGTATAATTCTTCATCAATTTGCCATCAGTCCTGCTTTAGTAGGATTTGGAAAGTATTTTAAATTTTCACTTGTTTTATCAGTTTAACCCTCTCTTGAATTCCAAGTGGCCTACCCATAGAAGCCCTAATCCTAGGGCGGGGGGTGCCCTCCCCATAGGATCCCTAACCCTAGAGGGGATCCCTACCCCTAGAAACCCTACCCCTAACTTCAAGTGGCCAACCCATAGGAACCCTACCCCTAAGGCTGGGATCCCTACCCATAGAAACTGTAACCCTAAAACCAAGTGGCCTACATATAGGAACCAAAACCCTAACTCCAAGTGGCCTACCCTCATGAACCATAACCCTAAATCCAAGTTGCATACCCATAGGAACTCTAACCTTATCTCGACGTGGCCTACCTCTAAGACCAACTACACTAGGGCTGGTAGCCTCACCCAAAGGAACCTAACCCTATTTCAATGTGGCCTACACTTAGGAATCATAACCCTAAATCCACATGGCCTACCTTTAATAACCCTAACACAGGTGAGGGGTTTTGGAATATGCAAGGGTTAAGTTAAGACCTGGGAAACCGCTGGTGTGCTATCATGGTAATAGGGAGTAGGCACAGGCACGCACTATTACTTCATTTAATAAAGTTGCCATCCTTTCCCTTCCCTTCTGCTTGTTAAGAATAGATAAGCTGCATAAGGAATGTGGTTCTCTGAAGGATGCCCTTTTGTGACGAAGTGTTATATCTCCCCTCCCTTCCTCTCCCAGCTACACAAACGAGCTCAGGGTCATGGTCCCTTCCTCCCTCACCTGAAAACTGCTAATTAAGGGAAGTTGTGGCTACAATTACTGCAAAAAATGTATCTTCAAAGTAAAAATGTCTGTATAATATGCTTAATGCTGTAAACAGTAAACGGGGTGGGTATAATTATATTCAGTATATAGCTATTAATATTCATTATATGGGCGATCATATTATCAAATAAGGATTTGGGGGCATTGTAGTAAATGTGGGTATTTACATATTAACTTAAATAAAAAAATGTGATGTAATTAACTCGGGGCTTACTCGAAAATTGGGTCAAGGGGAATAAGTTCAGCAATAAAGAAGCCTGTTTACTCAATCCGCCTCAGGGTCCTCCTGCTTCTTCTTTCCATCTCTAACATCTGGCATCACAAACACGATCCCAGGGAGAGTCATGCCTGATCACCATGTCTCGCCATGGATTCGATAAATAAGTTGAACGGGCCCTTTACTGCAATCCAGACTAAGGAGTTTATTAGGAAACTGGGGAGGAATGGGGGGGGTCCTTATGCGGCACCCCCGGGGATCGTAAGGGTTGGCCAGCCATCCAGGGGTGGGTGGATGCTTCCCTGGCAGCCAAGTGCTCCCAGAATTTAAAAAAGGCTGTTTTGTTGCAGGCTCTGTGGGAGGGACTGTCAGGTTTATGGGAGTGGAAACTTTGCAGCAAATTACTGAGGAACCGTGCATGGTAAATCATCACAGTCTTAAGTCATATAACATAACCCTGAAGGGTCAAGTAGACACCTTAAAGCAAAATTCTTGTGTCCACAGGCTTTGGGGTAGGGAAACACGCCCGAGCTGTCTTGCGTTGTTTCCTTTGTGGTAATGGTAAACAGGACTGGTGCGTTGTGTCCCCATGTGCAGATCTCCTCTGCTCCGGTGGACTCTGGCGGTGCTGTGAGTCTCTGGACACTCATGAGGAGTCCTCCTCGGTGTTGGAAAGGTAGGGCTGTGGTGCCGGTCCCTCACGGAGGTCAGCACACTCCTGAAAGAAACAGAGGTGCTCGGTGCTGAGTCCGCACGCCGCTGCTCTCAGGTAGAGCAAAGAGCTGCCCCCAACCTCAGCATGAGAAGAGGCCAGAATTTAGCAATCTACATTGCCAAAGACCCAGAGTAATAAGTCATCAGCCCCCCACCCCCACATCAGTCCTTTCCGCACACCCTGCTCCGAGCACCTCCAGCCCACCGGCAGCCCTACTTCTACAGGACACGAGTCTAACTACTTTAGAATGACGATTCCATGAGAACTTTCTCACAAGCATTGACCAGGAATGCGTTTGATTTTGTTTTAATTGTCATGCTCCGATCTCTTCCAAATCGTCTGGAAAGAATTCTAGTGGCTCGTAGATGAAGATTCCATGAGAAAATTCACAAAGCACTGATGAGTAATGAGTTTTGCTTTCTTTGTATGTCTCACGAACCGATCTCTTCTAAATGATCAAGACACACGCCTAGGATGAAGATTCTATGAGTAATTTTTCCCAAGACATGAGCAGTAATGACTGTCTCTTTGTTTCTAATTTTTCGCTAACAGGTGTTCCCCAAAGGCTCAGAAAAGAAATCAAACTGCTTTAGAAACGAAGCTTCTCCGTGAAATTTGTCGGTAATGAGTTTTGCTGTGTCTGTCTTGTTCAGGAACCAATCGCTCCCAAATGAACAGAAGAGAATCCCAATTGCTTTAACATGGCGATTCGATGAATAACGTTTTAAGAACTGATCGGTTCTCGTTGTAATTTTCACGACGTGACCTAACCCTATTGCTCAGGACAGAATCCGAAGTGATTTGAAATAGGTTCCCATGAGAACTTTCAACCGCAATGAACAGTAATATGTTTTGCTGTGTTTCAAATTTTCACGAACCGATCTCTTCCAAATGACCAGGACCATATCCGAATGTCTTTAAGATGAACATTGTAGGAGAAGTTTTGTCACAAGCAATGATCATCAGTGCTCCCCCCCCCACACACACACACCCTCTCCGAGCGCCTCCCGCCCACCGGCAGCCCTATGGGTGAGTGCCTCCCCCTCCCTCACCACACCTCCTGATCAGCTGTTTCATGTTCTGCAGGAGGCTCTGGGAGGGAGGGGAAGGAGCGAAGGCAAGGCAGGCTAAGAGGAGGGGACGGGAAGGGGTGCAGTGGGGGGCAGAGCCTGTGGCAAAGCCAGGGGTTGAGCAGTGAGTATCCCCTGGCACATTGGAAAGTCAGTGCCTATACAAGGAGCCGCATAGTCCCTTATGAAGAGCCGCATGCGGCTTCGGAGCCTCATGTTGGCCATGCCTGCTCTGGGTCCAGTGTTTGACACAATTACAAAACTTGCACCTATACCCGTAGGAACCTTAACACTAGGGAGTGGAAGCCTACCCACAGGAACGCTAAACCTAGAGCAGGGAGCCTACACACAAGGACCCTAAAATTAGCTTGGTGAGCCCTAGCCGATAAAACCCTAATTCCAACTGGATTACTTATAGGCATTCTAACCCTAATTCCATATGGCCTAAGCATAGGAACCCTAATCCCAGTGCGGGGCTCCTTACCCTCAGGAATCCTAATTCTATGGCGGGAAGAGTAGCGATCTACCCCAAATGCTGAGAACTGAAATCTACCTGCTTTATAATGGAGCTTCTCCATGATATTTGTCACCCGCCGTGATCAGTAATGTGTTTTGCTTTGGTTGTAATTTTCACGAACTGATCTAGTCCAAATTATCAGGACAGTAGCGTAATGTCTTTACAAGGAAGATTCCCTGAATAATTTCACAAAAGCAGTGATCAGCAATGAGTCTTGCTTTGTTTGTAAGCTTCACGAAGTGATCTACCCCCTAATTCTCTGGAGAGAATCCTAACTGCTTTACAATGAAGACTCTCCGAGAAATGGGTTATCCACTGTGAGCATTAATGACTTTTGCTTGGTTTCTAAATTTCACTAACCGATCTCTTGCAAATGATGAGGAGAGACTCCAAATGGCTTTAAGATGAAGATTACATACGAAATTTGTCACAAGCACTGTTCAAAAATAACCTTCTCTTTGTTTTGGATTTTCAGGCCCCAATCCTTTCCGAATCCTGTTTTAAAATGAAGATGCTCCTAAAATTTGTCATCCGCAGCGGTCAGTGATGAGTTTTCCTTTGTTTCTAATTTTCACCGTCTGAGCGCTTCCAAATTATCAGGATATAATCGTAATAGCTTTAGAATGAAGATTCCATGAGCATTGGTCCCCTGAAATGATCTGTAAGGACTTTGCCTATATTTGTAATTTTCACTAAGCGACCTACCCCAAATGCTCAGGACACAAAGCTAACTGCTTACAAATGAAGATTCTCCGAGAAATGTGTCACCCGCATTAATCAGCAATCAGTTTTGCTTGGTTTGAAATGTTCACTAATCGAGCTCCTCCAAATGATGAAGACAGACTCCTAGTGGCAATAAGATGGAGATTCCCTGACAGATTTGTCCCCAGTAAAGGTGAGTAAAGAGTTTTGATTTGTTTGTAATTTTGACGAACCGATATTTTCTATATGTTCAGGACAGTATCCTAATGTCATGAATATGAAGAGGCCATTGGAAATGTTCGCAAACACTTGTCAGTAATTAGTTTCTCTTTGTTTGTAATGTTCAGGAACAGCTCACGTATCGGGACAGTAGCAAAATAATGGCTTTAAGCTGAAGAGGCCATTAGAAGTTTGTGACAAGCTCTGCTCAGTAATGCGTTTTGCTTTGGTTGTAATTTTCACGAACTGATCTCGTCCAAATTATCAGGACAGTAGCGTGATGTCTTTACAAGGAAGAGTCACTCAGTAATTTCACAAAACTACTGATCAGTAATGAGTCTTGCTTTGTTTGTAAGCTTCACGAAGCGAACTACCCCCTAATTCTCTGGAGAGAATCCTAACTGCTTTACAATGAAGAATCGCTGAGAAATGGGTTATCTACAGTGATCAGTAATGAGTTTAGCTTGGTTTCTAATTATCACTAACCGATTGCTTGCCAATGATGAGGAGAGAATACAAATGGCTTTGCAATGAAGAGCCCTGAGAAACGTGTTACAAGTACTGAACTTAAGGACTTTCTCTTTTTTCTAATGTTCATGAACTAATCTACCCCAAATGCCCAGGACAGTATCGTAACTGCTTTAAAATGAAGATTGAAGGAGAACTTTTACCGCGAAATTGATTGATGAGTTTTGCTTTGGTTGCAATTTTCACATACCGATATACGCCTAATGCGCAGGACACGAGCCTAACTACTTTAGAATGACGATTCCATGAGAACTTTCTCACAAGCATTGACCAGGAATGCGTTTGACTTTGTTTTAATTTTCATGCTCCGATCTCTTCCAAATCGTCTGGAAAGAATTCTAGTGGCTCGTGGACTTCTCTAGTGGAAGATTCCATGAGAAAATTCACAAAGCACTGATGAGTAATGAGTTTTGCTTTCTTTGTATGTCTCACGAACCGATCTCTTCTAAATGATCAAGACACACGCCTAGGATGAAGATTCTATGAGTAATTTTTCCCAAGACATGAGCAGTAATGACTGTCTCTTTGTTTCTAATTTTTCGCTAACAGGTGTTCCCCAAAGGCTCAGAAAAGAAATCAAACTGCTTTAGAAACGAAGCTTCTCCGTGAAATTTGTCGGTAATGAGTTTTGCTGTGTCTGTCTTGTTCAGGAACCAATCGCTCCCAAATGAACAGAAGAGAGTCCCAATTGCTTTAACATGGCGATTCGATGAATAACGTTTTTAAGAACTGTTCGGTTCTCGTTGTAATTTTCATGAAGTGACCTAACCCTATTGCTCAGGACAGAATCCAAAGTGATTTGAAATAGGTTCCCATGAGAACTTTCAACAGCAATGAACAGTAATATGTTTTGCTGTGTTTCAAATTTTCACGAACCGATCTCTTCCAAATGACCAGGACCATATCCGAATGTCTTTAAGATGAACATTGTAGGAGAAGTTTTGTCACAAACAATGATCATCAGTGCTCCCCCCCCCCCCTCCACACACACCCTCTCCGAGCGCCTCCCGCCCACCGGCAGCCCTATGGGTGAGTGCCTCCCCCTCCCTCACCACACCTCCTGATCAGCTGTTTCATGTTGTGCAGGAGGCTCGAGGGGTTGGAGCGAAGGCAAGGCAGGCTAAGAGGAGGGGGTGGGAAGGGGTGCAGTGGGGTGCAGAGCCTGTGGCAAAGCCAGGGGTTGAGCAGTGAGTATCCCCTGGCACATTGGAAAGTCGGTGCCTATAGAAGGAGCCGCATATTCATTACACAGTTGTGCTCTAAATATATGCTAGCTAGCCCTGACTTTGATAAGGCTTTTGAATTATGTACTGATGCATCTGACACTGGATTGGGTGCTGTACTGATGCAAACTGGGGAGTATAACAAGAAGTGCCCCATTGGCTTCCTAAAAGTAAAAAGCTTTTCCCTACTGAACAGAACTACCCTGTCATAGAAAAGGAGTGCTATGCCATAGTGTGGGCAGTTAAACAACAGAGGCCTTACCTCTTTAATAGAAAGTTCAAGAGTCTAATGGACCATTCAACCTTAATATGGCTGAACAGAACCCAGGACACAAGTTCCAGACTGCTACACTGGAGCTTAATTCTGCAAGAATTTAACATGGAGATTGTACACATGAAAGGGAAGGAGAACATGGTAGCAGATGCTGTATCTTGAAAAGAGGAAGTTGGACACACTGCCTTCGCACTGGTCAGTGACCAACCCTCCGGTAGTAATCTAAGGGGAGAGGTGTGACGTTACATCCCATACTCTTCATAGAAATATTGTTATGATATGAATATGGCATAACTAAGATATGTTTTATGCAAGATGGGTCACCTGAGGTATCAACATCACATTCATTTGCTGAATGTGGTTATCCAATTTGTAGGCATATATCATTTCTGTATCTGAGGTTAGGAATATTGACTATGTAACAATTACAACTGTGTGTGTATTTGGGGGGATGCCCATCAGACAGTCGGCAATCAGCCTGAATGAGCCATTTAAGAAGGACAACAGAACTTTGAAGATACTAATCTCCCACTGTCCTGAGGAGCTTCCTGGGTTGTTGCTTTGACACTGCAGGGTCATCTAATTATGTCACCAGGCATGGAGTACCACCTTGGACACTGCTGGTATTTTTCCACTGGAAACAAAGGGTTCCCACCTTATGTAAATTCTATTTGGGGTGTATGGGGTGTTCAGGGAGGGGTAGCACCTCTGGTGTAGGAGCATGTCGTGTCCTTTCAGGGCAGCTCGTCCACCTTTGGTCCCCACCTGTCACTCAGCTCTCACCTGTGGCTCCTAGTAGCTGTAGCATGCGCAGCGGCCACACCCCGGGCAACAGCTTCGACAGGCTGGCTAAACCAGGTTGAGGGTAGCCGTCGGGCATAGACCTTCGGTGAGATGGGGGCCTTGTCTATCCCGAGCATGTGAAGACAGACTCCGGCGGATTGAGCGGATGAGACCTTTTGGAATAAGACCAACGGTCATGAAGGCGGTTTCTGCAAGCGATGTGGTACGCTAAGAGCACGGCAAGACGCGAAAGACGCCCTGGTCAACCACTGCGCCCAGCCCATCTCCAACCGTCTCGACTTTTGTCCTGCCATTGGAGCAAGATGGAATCTGGGAAGAGAGAGTGAGGCTGACTATGCGCACCTCTCCCTCACTTTAATCCAATTCACGCGCAAGTCTTGACATCCCTCCAATTCCCGTAAACTTTAAAGTCCTGTGGCGATGGGCGAGCGACGAAGCAGCAGGTGTGGATACACTGGGAGCTGTAGCCGCGGACCTGCACACAGGCGGCTCAGGTCTAATGGTCGTCTTCTTGCTGACCGAAGCAACAGCTGGATTCGGCGTCTACCTGAGTGACTGAGCAGCCCTCTTTAGGACTGCACTGCTCACCTCCGTAGTAAGAGGAAGGGGCTAGAAAAGGTGCCCTAAACATTGTTTGCTTCACAGAACCCTGGCCAGCTTACCGCGGCTGGAGGGGATCCCATCTTATGCGGTCGAATAACAAAATTTCAAACAACAAAACGCAAGGTGACACCACTCATTATTGGTACATGGAATGTACGCACGCTTCAAGACAACCCCTCAGCAGATCGACCAGAAAGAAGAACAGCTCTGGTCGCCAGAGAGCTCGCAAGATTTAACATCGATATTGCAGCCCTGTGTGAAACTCGTCTAGCCAACGAAGGTCAGCTCACAGAAATAGGAGGTGGTTACACATTCTTCTGGTGTGGACGTAGCAGTGACGAACGTCGTGAATCTGGAGTTGGCTTTGCGGTTAAGAATCATCTTGTCCGCAAACTTGCCAGTCTTCCCAAGGGCGTGAACGATCGACTCATGACACTGCATCTTCCACTACCGAGAGGAAAGCGAGTTATACTAATCAGCGCTTACGCACCCACAATGACGAATCCGGATGAAGTAAAGGACAAGTTTTATGAAGATCTCGATGCCCTACTTTCATCCGTGAAGCGCACCGACAGGCTGATTCTACTTGGCGATTTTAACGCGAGAGTAGGATCCGATCACTCTGCCTGGGATGGCGTCATTGGAAAAAATGGAATCGGCAAATGCAACAGCAATGGCCTACTACTATTGAAGACATGTGCGGCTCATGATCTGATCATCACCAATACCATCTTCCGCCTGCCCACTCGCAAAAAGACGTCCTGGATGCACCCACGTTCCAAGCACTGGCATCTCATTGATTATGTCATCGTGCGGAGGAAAGACAGACAGGATGTAAGGGTGACTAAGGCCATGCCGAGTGCTGACTGTTGGACTGATCATAGACTTATCATCTCTAAATTAAGCCTTCACATCAAGCCAAAGAGACGTCCGCAGGGAAATAAAGCTGTGATGAAAAAGATCAACGTCAGTAAACTGAGGAACCCTAATACAGCAGCTTCACTAGTAGAAGATCTCGACAACCAACTCTCAGAGCTGCAATTAGAGGAAAACGTTGAGAGGAACTGGGAACGCTTCCGAAATATTGTGCACTTTTCTGCACTAAAGGTTCTTGGACCCTCACACAGGAAACAGCAGGACTGGTTTGATGAAAACGACGAAGAGATCAAGGCTTTACTTGCTGAAAAGCACCGCTTTCACCGTGCTCATCAGAACGACCCGTCGTCAACAGCTAAGAAAAATGCCTTCAACAACATCCGCAGGACCGTACAGAGCAAGCTTCGTAAGATGCAGGACTCCTGGTTGAGTGCTAAAGCAGATGAAATCCAGAAGTTTGCTGACAGAAACGATGCCAAACGGTTCTACGAAGCCCTTAGATCCTTGTACGGACCTCGGCCTTCAGGGAGTTCCCCTCTACTGGACTTAGATGGTGTAACTCTCATTACTGAGAAGACTCTGATTTTACAGCGTTGGGCTGAGCATTTCCAATCCGTACTGAACCGCCCATCTTCCATCAATGATGAGGCGATTGACAGAATGCCCCAGGCGGATATTAATTATAGCCTGGACGTTCCACCATCAGAGACTGAAACCCTACAGGCCATCAGTCAGCTGTCTAGTGGCAAGGCCTCAGGATCTGATGCGATTCCAGCGGAAATCTATAAGGATGGTGGTGCAATGCTTGTTGACAAACTCACTCAGCTGTTCCAGTTCTTCTGGAATCAAGGGTCCATTCCTCAGGAATTGAAAGACGCGTCCATCGTACACCTCTACAAGAGGAAAGGAAATAGAAAAGTCTGTGATAATCACAGAGGAATATCACTGCTTTCTAGCGCAGGTAAGATCCTTGCACGAGTGTTGCTGAATCGCCTGATTGACCACCTGGAACAGGGTTTACTACCCGAGACACAGTGCGGCTTCCGCAAAGAGCGTGGCACTGTGGACATGATCTTCGCAGTTCGACAGCTCCAAGAGAAGTGTCAAGAGCAGAATCGTGAACTGTATACCATCTTCGTGGATCTTACTAAGGCTTTTGACACTGTCAGTCGCGAAGGTCTGTGGCGCATCATGTCGAAGTTTGGGTGCCCTGACAGATTCATCCTGATGGTACGTCAGTTCCACGACGGCATGATGGCTCGTGTTCTGGACGACGGAGAAGCTTCAGAGGCCTTTCCCGTCACAAACGGCGTCAAGCAAGGGTGTGTGTTGGCACCGACCCTGTTCAGCATAATGTTTTCAGCTATGCTGTCAGACGCCTTTCAGAACAGTTCCTTGGGAATCAGCCTGAGATACAGGACTGATGGGAAACTGTTCAACCTGCGTAGACTCCAGGCTGTCACCAAAATAAAGGAGACTGTGCTAAGAGACCTTCTTTTTGCTGACGACTGTGCCCTGAATGCTGGATCAGAGCAGGAAATGCAAGCTAGCATGGATAAATTCGCAGCAGCATGCGATAACTTCGGCCTCTTCATCAGCATAAAGAAAACCGAAGTGATGCACCAGCCAGCTCCGAAAGCCCAACACCAAGAGCCCACCATCATAGTGAAGGGACAAAAGCTGCAAGCAGTGGACCAATTTACATACCTTGGCAGCACCCTTTCTCGCGCAGTGACAATTGACATCGAGGTCAACTGCAGAATCGCTAAGGCAAGTTCTGTATTTGGCAGACTGTTGACCAACGTGTGGGACCGCCGTGGAATAAGCCTTGCTACAAAGCTTAAAGTCTACCGAGCAGTAGTGCTAACTACCCTGATGTATGCCAGTGAGACTTGGACTGTATACAGGAGGCACGCTAGGCAACTGAACCACTTCCACATGACTTGCCTCCGCAGACTTCTGAGGATCCGGTGGCAGGATAAGGTGCCAGATACAGAAGTCCTCTCCAGAGCAGGCCTGCCGTCAATTTATACTCTGCTTATGAATGCCCAGTCACGCTGGGCAGGCCATGTTGTAAGGATGCCAGACCATCGCATCCCCAAACAGCTCCTTTATGGTGAGCTGTCTCAAGGAAAGCGATCGCACGGGGGACAAAAGAAGCGATACAAAGACACGCTGAAAGCTTCTCTTAAGTCCCTGGATATTGACATCACCTCCTGGGAAACCCTGGCACAAGACCGATCGATATGGCGTACGCTGATCCAGCAAGGCTGCCAGACATCTGAAGCCAGAAGGATAACTATAGCACAAGAGAAGTGAGCACTCCGTAAAGCCAGAGCTGTAAATGTAGTAACAGTGGTGCCCACACATGTCTGCCCGACATGTGGCAGAACATTTCGTGCCCGTATTGGCCTTATCAGCCACCTGCGGACGCACTGTGGACAGCTCACAACCTGCTAGATGTCAAGGTCTTCTTCGAAAACGATGGACGAACATCATCATCATCAAATTCTATTTAAGGCTGGGGAGTAAGTCAAGCCGGACTCTCCTCCATTGCCTGCCCAGGAAGAAAGACTGCTAAAAGGCAGTGTTGAATCCAGGCTGAGACAGGGGTCCAGTCTTTAAAGAGAAATAACTGGAACTCTAAGCTACAGAAACGCTGCAACTTGCCTAAAACAACATTGAGGGTGAGAAATTACATTTTGTAACCTGTTTCTTGAGTGTATTAAGCTTAGTTTGCGTGTTTTGTTTTATTTGCTCAGTAACCTGCTTTGTTCTGTTTGCTATCCATTATAATCACTTAAAATGTACCTTTTGTAGTTAATAAACGTATTTCCTTTCATTTCAAAACCCAGTTTGTGCAATTCATATCTGGGGGGTTGGCAAAAAGCTGTGCATATATCTCTCCACCTTGAGGGAGGGGGCAATTTTTATGAGCTTGTGTTGTGCCGCTCTCTTTATACAGTGCAAGACAATATTATTTTGGGTTTACACCCCAAAGGAGGTATGCACGTGAGTGCTGGATAAATCCCTGAGCTGAATCTTCGCACACAGAGCTGATTTCAGTCTGTGTCTGCAGCTGGGTGTGGCCCTACCTGTGTGTGTGGTAGAGAAGGCTTGAGGGCCTGGCACAGCAAGGACAGGGTGAGGAAGCCCAGGCTGGTGGAACAGGCGGAAGAAGTGGGACCCCAGCACATCAGGTGGCATCCTGGACGGGGGGTCAAACCTGTCACATTCACCACTCCCAATGTACAGACAAATTTCACCCAATGGCCAGTTAGGATCCACTAATTGGGGGGCTCCCAGCAATCCCTCTGTATGTCATGGTTATGCAGAGGGGTCAGATTTCCAGCAGCTTGATGTTGAACTGTGGTTCGGAAATGGTTCCCAAAGAACATTGTTTTTCATTTACATTATATAGATAAAATTGGCTACTGCCTTCAGATTTACTAAACTTATCACATTATACCACACCCCTAAATAATGAAAAAATTAACCAATTACTTACTGGAACCTATGTCTCCTCCTTCCTGCCCAAGGTTTTTACATTTTATCTTTAATGCTCAAATTATAACTTAGTTGTGACCTTCTCTATTTGTGCAAATGGTCAGCATAAAACGCTGGTCAGAGCTTATCTTATTTGTTGAGTCTCTTTCTGTATCCTCCCTAATTTCCCATGCCTGGGTGTCTCTACTTTACAAACTTGGTGGTTATAACTCTTGTTAGGTGGGGGTGCTTTATCAGCAGCAGAACATTCTCCCTCCCCCCACACTCAATTTTAGTGTTGAACTCCCTGAGTTTCACCCAAAGCTAGTTTAATATGGGTGGGTGGATGGGTTGATCATGGGTTGATCATGTCTCAGGCCTACACCTCTGGCATTGAGCACTGTGAGAGACAGGATACTGGGCTAGGTGAACCATTGTCAGACCCACAATGGCCGTTCTTGTGTTCTGATCACATTGGTCCCTTCTGGCCTTATTATCATATATGATTTGTCTAGGACTCTTAAATATTAAACACTATAAAACATATCAAATTATCATACTTATTAAGGGCAGCAAAACATAAGTCAAGCAGCAGAGGAATTTGGGATGGTTGTCATTTTGCAAATGAAGAAGCTACATCATTCCTGAAAAGTAATATATTGATCAAGAAGAGTTCAATTTTGGTCACATTGAATCAATGGCCAGACATCTTCCATTGACTTCAGTGAGAGCAGGATCACCCTGGATCACCTGCATTTGTAAAAAAGCACTTACTGGGAAAATATAGATCAAAGTTTCAACCATACTCATCCCTGGATTATTTTTCTGTACATTTCCTGATCTTTTAGGGCACAATGCTGCCAGTAAGGGAGCCACAGTTTGTGCATGCGGATGGGAGAATGTGAACTTGGAATGAGGTCTGTCTATATTCCAGGTTGGCAATAGATCACATGGGTTTATCTAGGTTTCTCTTCAGATTTAACTCCTAGGTTGGCAGTCCTACTATTTGCCATTCAGGCAGCAGTATGTTAGCCTCCATTTGGTCACTAATCTGGGACTGCTCCTGATCCAAATCTAAGAGGGCTTACTAAATCATGCAACATACCAAGAGTTCCCCATTCAGAAAATTTACAATTTCATCCCTTTCTACTGTCTGTTCATTAAAAATTGCTCCCTTGGCCTTCTTCATGGCTGCAGTAGTATTAAACAAGCTGTAGCACCCACAGGATTTTGTTACAAGCTAACAACACTCCACAGTTGATGACAAACTGCCAGATCAGCCTTTGTTCAAATTAAAGCCTACCATAAAGTACCATAAATTTGACTGCTCTTCTCCTTCTGGGGAGGTGGGGTAGGTGCAAGGCAATTCTCTCAACCCCCTGGAAGGAACACAATATTAATCAAGTAAAGCAGCCGGGTTTTTTTTCCAGCTAACTATAAACCTTCAGGGCAACTGCTTATGAAAGTCCTTATTTATATAGGCTTTTGTGCATGTTCCAACATTCTAATAGCAGTACATTTACCAGGCCATTTTCTACTCTGAATAATGTAAATCCACAGTTACTTCATTTGGTTTTGATGGAATTACTCTGGATTTGCATCAATGCTACTGAAAACAGTTTGCCCCACCATTTTATTTCTTAATATTCTCACCTGCCAATGAGACAAAAGTATTTCAAAGTCTCCAGAACAGATGTGTATATAAGCAAGGAAACATATTTGTTTCAGTTGTGGAGGATTCCAGAACTGTAGACATGGAAGATAATAGATTTTCTGGAGGGAAAAAGCCCCAAAGTAGCTGAGAAATGGCTGTTGCCTTCAAACAAAGTTATTCCTTCTTTTTTTTTTAAGGGAAGAACAATTTTTTCCAGAGTATCTGAGATAACAAACACCATAGCATATTAACAACTGAGTACATGCTCTCAAGCATCTGCTTTTCACACTAGCTATCTTTTATGTAAGCTGCAGGCTTTCATCCTTCCAGAGACACCGCAAAAGTCAGTTGGTTAGTCCAGTGAATAATGTGTGAGGCTGTAATGCAGGGGTCTCAAACTCAAATGACCACGAGGGCCACATGAGGACCAGTGCATTGACCCGAGGGCCGCATCACTGACACGCCCCTCGCTGCCTCTGGCCCCGCCCCCACCCCACCCCTTCCATTAGGCCCCACCCCTTCCCCACCCCTTCCCCGCCCCATTCAAACCCCTTCCCGAAGTCCCCACCCAACGCTGCCCCCAGGGGGTGCAGGAGGTGTGCAGGGTGCAACGGGGGCTCAGGACAGGGAGTTGGTGTGTGGGGTGCAAGAGGGTGAGGGGTGCGGCAGGGGGTCGGGGTGCAGGGTGCAGCAGGGGGCTCGGGGCAGGGGGTTGGGGTGCGGGATGTGGCAGGGGGCTCGGGGCAGGGGGTTCGGGTGCGGGAGGGGTGTGGGGTGCAGCAGGGGGCTCAGGAAAGGGGTTGGGGTGCGGGACGGGTGCGGGGTGCGGCAGGGGGCTCAGGCAAGGAGTTGGGGTGCAGGAGGGGTTCAGGGAGCGAGCTCCAGCCCGGCACCGCTTACCTAGAGCGGCTCCGGGGTGGCAGCAGCGCGCACCGGGGCCAGGGCAGGCTCCTTGCCTGCCCTGTCCCCCGGCGCTGCTCCCTTCCAGGAAGCAGCTGGAACCCTGTTCCTGCAGCCCCTGGGGGAGGGGGAGGGGCTCCGGGTTGCAGCCATGTGCTGCTCTTGCCACTCCTCCAGGTACCTCCCACAAAGCTCCCATTGGCCGCGGTTCCCTGTTCCCAGCCAATGGGAGCTGCGGGGGGCGGTGCCTGGAAGGAGGAGTCCTCTGCCTTCTTCCCCCTCCCCCCGCCCGAAGGGGCTGTGCTGCCGGCTGCTCTCTGAAAGCAGCGTCGCAGCACCACAGAGGGGAATCCCACGGGTAGGCAGAGGGGAGGGGAGGGGAGGGGTGCGGGAGGGGAGCTCGGCGGGCCGCACGCAAGAGCCCCGTGGGCCGCATGCGGCCCGCGGGCCGTGTGTTTGAGACCCCTGCTGTAATGTAATGAATATTTTAATGAAACCATCTATTAAACAACTACAACCATAAAACCTGAGAACATCTTTAAAATCATTACAACGCTGCCTCTATTAACTGAAAGGCTGTCCTCAGAGCACGAGGTAAACTAGATCTAGAGAGCCCAAAAAGAAGGTCCAGGTATAATGGAGAGTCACCACACTGAGCTGCAATCCTCCTCTGGGCTCTTGTTTCACCATAGGGGAACACTACAGTGTACCATCCTTTTGATGTAGGCAGCAAAGATTTTTTCCACCAACTGCTGTAAAATTAGATGGATTTATGGTTCAATATGGGCCTAATCCTGCAAGGTGCTGAGCACCTGCCACTCCAACTGAAATAAAAATGAGAGCAGAGCTAGAATATGAACTGAGTGAAGTTTTTCAGCTAGTTTGTTTGCCTAAAGATTCAACTGAATGAAAGATTTCAGTTTAATTCAACCTGTAACTATTAAAAAATTGACAAATTCATTTAATAGTTTTGGTCAAAAATGTTTTAGGGCTAAATTTCCAAGGGGCCTTAAGCATCAGTCACAAAACAGAAGGTTGCACTGCCCATCCCTAAAGCCTTTCACCTGGATATTAGAGCATTCATATGGGACATGGGAGACCCAGGTTAGAATCCTTGCTCTAGGGCCAGGATTTGGACCTGGGTCTCTTCCCTTCTTAGGAGAATGATTATTGGCTATTCTGGTGTGGATCTCTCAGTCTCCCCTTCAATGTTAAGAAGGTGACACAGCATAGAATGTAATCCATGTGGCAGAAACAGACGCCTCCCTATTTTATCATACTGCTAACCAATAGATTTTCTAGTGTTCTTCTTTTCAAGTTTTTTCACCTGTACTGTGTGCCAGATTTGTCCCAAAACAGGTTGAGAGGAAATATGTTAGAATGTCACACACGGCATGACCACCTGTCCTTTGTTTGTTACCCAATGTTCCATATTACACATCAAATCAATAAATATTGTCTTGTATACACCAATAATCATGCAGAGGATTGTACACTGTAATACAATGTGTTATTTGTATATGAGTGTGTGTCACAAAACATTGGGGAGGTGCCCTTAAAAATAATCTTTCTCCTATAATTTCTAAGTTGTCCTTTATTTGAAACATAAAGGGTCTGTTTATGGGCATGAGGGAGATCACCATAGCCAGGGACTAGCCCTTCTGTTTCAGGAACATCAGTCCTAGTGAAGCTATGCATTCCCTGTTGCCAGGCCCCTTCTGTGCTGCCTGTGGTGTTGGTACCCCCAGACCATATGACTATGGTGACCATATTTTCCCAAAGGGAAAACTGGCCCAAGGCCCCCCTCCGCCTCCCTCCCTGCCTCCCATCTGCGTGGGGACAGCCTGAGGCCTCCCCCCCTCCCGTCCATGCCTGGGGCCACCTGAGACCCCCCTGCCACCTGCCCATGCGGAGCTGGCCCGGCCTGAGCTGCTCTCCTGAGCCCTCCCTCCCAGGCGAGGCAGGTATTGCCACTTGCCCCCGTGATGTTCCCCTGGTGTTATCAAGACCTGTGATCTGCTAGGTCACTCCACTCCTCAACTCTGGGAGCCAGCCTTACCCTGCTTCGCTGTGAGAATCCCCCACTCCCGGGCTGTTCAGGCACAGCCTCTAGCATGTAATCTGCTCCCAGCACGTGAGAGAGCACTTTTGGCCAGCCGCTGCTTGGATTGTGCAACCGAATGACACTAGCCAATATCTCCAGGCCCAGACACAAGCCCAGACACAACTCCGTCTTGCAGTGTCCAGTTATGCCCGCTGGACGCTGCAAGCTTATATAAGTTCATCAATTTAACAAATAAATTGATATGTACCAGGCTTGTTATCCCAAGGGGAGTCTTTGACATGCTTCAAACCAAACGCACTGCTTCAGGTAGAATAAACAAACAAATTTATTAACTACAAAAGATAGATTTTAAGTGATTATGAGTCAAAGTACAAGTCAGATTTGGTCAAATGAAATAAAAGCAAAATGCATTCTAAGCTGATCTTAACATTTTCAGTGCCCTTACAAACTTAGATACTTCTCACCACAAGCTGCCTGGTTACCCTTCAGGCAGGCTCTCCCTGATCAGTGCTTCAGTCGCTTGGTGGTGTCTGTAGATGGAGGTGGAAGAGAGAGGAAGAGCATGGCAAACATCTCTCCCTTTTATTATGTTCTTTCTTTCCTCTTGACTTTGTCCCCCACCCCCTTTCAGAGTCAGGTGAGCATTACCTCATTGTAGTCCCAAAGTGACTAAGGGAAGGGGGGGTGACTCACAGGAGAGTCCAACAGATCCTTTGTTTCTGCCTAGGCCAGTGTCCTTTGTTCCTGTGAGGCTGGGCTGGGTTTATCCCATACATTCCCTGATGAGGTGTGAACTGCCTCTCTGCTCTTGGAGAGTTTTGTATGGGCTTGTTTTAAACCATGAGGACACATTTTCAGCCTCATAACTATATACATGAAATTACAACCTCTAGCATAACATTACTATAACAACAATGCTCGGTGCATCATGAGCCTTCCGAAGACACCCAACATGACAAACTTTGCATTGGATACCACACAATCGTATTACAAGGATGAACATGGAGGTGGAGGGTGTTCCCCCGAGATACAGTGTCACACCCCCAATCCCCGCATGTTCCTCCCCGCAATGAGGAAATGGAACAAATGCCCAGTTTTGCCAAAAAAGTCAGGATGGCCAGGACAGGGCTCAAAACAGGATGTATGGTCACCCTACATATGACCCACTTACTTTTTGCAGACTCCGGCGGGCACCCACCAGTGCAAAATGCCAGGCTTTGCACACAGCAATGTCTGGCTGCTGGCCAGCAATGTCTGGCTCCTGATGTGCCCCGCTGACTGGGTGGGTTGCAGTGACCACTCCAGTGGCGGAGACCAGCCCAGCCCCAGTGCACTGCCCCTGCATGCACTCACAGAGACACACCTAAAACCACACTAACCTACATGCACCTTATGCAGGGACCGACTGGCCTGCACAGCTACCTAGACTAGCAGCTGCTGTGTCCCCTTACTGGGAGGATGTGTGTGTGTGTGTGTCTATACAGCAATTAAAGCTGGCTGCCCCCATCTGCTGATTGGGGATCATTGTGGAACTGTGTTTGTGCTAGTTGAACCTCAAGCTCTGAGACCCCCCCAAGGCGGGAGGGACTCAGAGAGCCCAAATGTTTACACAGTAATGTTACAGCCCCAGTCCACTGAGCCAGGCCAGCAGGGCATTTAATTGCAGTGTAGACATACCCCCTAGAGCTCAGAGGGGCTGAAGTGGAGGATCCTGGGTAGGGACTACCAGGGAAGGGAGCTGCAAATTCAGACCATCTCCACCTGACCTCTCCTCCCAAAGCAGCCGCTGGCCGCTTGTGGGGCGCAGAACCACCTAGCGGGGGCAGCTGCTAGGAAAGGCTGGAGGGTGCTTGGGCTGGGGCTCTGGGAGGGGATTAGGTGTGTGGGAATGGGGTGCAGGCTGCGGGACAGGGGGTTCAGGAGCAGGATGGGGTACAGGCTCCAGGTGTGGGCTCTGGGGTGGGGCCAGAAATTAGGGGTAGAGGGAGGGGACTGGGGTGTGGGAGGGAATGAGGGCTCCGGGCTCAGGTGCGGGCTCTGGGGTGGGGATGAGGGATTTGGGGCACAGGAGGGGGCTCTGGGCTGGGGCTGAGGGGTTGGGGTATAGGAGGGGGTATGAGCACTGAGCTCCAGGAGGGAATTTGGGTGTGGGAGGGGGTTCTGAGCTGGGGCAGAGGGTTGGGGCATAGGAAGGAGTTCAGGGTGCAGGCTCCAGAAGCTCTGGCTGGTGCAGTTCATGGGGGCTCTGAGAGGTGCTGACCTCAGGCAGCCCCTTATATAGCAGCTGCATCAGTGCTGCCCCAATATTTCCCAGGGATGGAGGAAGCTGGATGTGGCTGCGGCTCCCCAGATTCGCATCCGCCATAGATTCCCGCCAATTAGAGCTGCAAAGCCAGCACTTGGGATGGCACCTGTAGGCAGGGGTAGCGTGTGGAGCCCTCCTGGCTATCCCTCTGCCTAGGAGCCAGACATGCCATCATTTCCCGGGAGCTGTGTGGATTCAGGGACGGAGTCTGCCTTAGCTCTGCTGCCCCCCACGCAACCTGTCCCCAGTCTAATGTGGCCAACTAGACTTTTGGCATCCTAGTCAGCTATGTCAGGGTCCTTTTTTGACGTTCTGATCGAAAACTGGATGTGACGGGTTGCCCCCCCCCCCCGGGTGCCACCTGATGTACTGGGGTACCACTGAACCCACCTGTTCCACCAGCCTGGGCTCCCTTACACTATCCTACTGACCCAGGCCCTCAAGCCTCCTCCAGAACACACTCAGGTAGGGACACACTTCAGGAAGACACAGACACTGAAATCAGCTCTGCATGGGAAGACTCAGCTAGGGAAGACCCAGCACTCAAGTACAAACCCCCTCTGACGTATAAACCGAAATTGTATTGTCTTGCGCTGCACAGAGAACTGTACAGTGTAAGCTCATGAAATTCGCTCCCTCTCTCAATGTGAAGGAAGATATGCACAGTTTTTTGCCCCCCAGTTATGAATTCCACAAACTGGTTTTAGAGAAAACAAAAACAAGTTTATTAACTACAAAAGATAGATTTTATGTGATTATAAGGGATAGCAAACAGATCAAAGCAGGTTATTGAGCAAACAAAACAAACACACAAACTAAGCTTACTCCATTAAAGAAAGTGGTTACAAATAGCAATTTCTCACCCTAAATTTTGTTTTAGTCAGATTGCAGAGGTTATTGAAGGCAAGCTGCTCTTGCTTGCAGCTTAAAACTCCAGTTATTTCTCTCACAGGCCAGACACCTTTTCCAACCTGGGTTCAGTCCTTTCCCCCTCTTTGTCTTTTAGATGTTTCCAGTAGTCATCCTGGGCGGGGATCCAGTGAAGAGTGAACCCTGATTAGCTCACTTCCCTGCCTTAAATAGGATTTACATATGGCGGGAATCCTTGGTTTGCCAGTTTGATCCCCACCCCAGATTTGTGGAAAAATACTAGTAGTCCAAGATGTCACCTGGAACTGGACTCCATGATCACATGACCCTGCAGTGTCAAAGCAGCCATGAGTCAAAGGCTGTTTGAAGCATTGGAGGAAGCTTCTCAGGAAGGTGGGAGATTAGCATCTTCAAAGACCTATTGTTCTTCCTAATGGTTCATTGACTTGTCTCTAGCTAACCAGCCAGACTGATTGCATTTTTTCTGGTGGGCGTTCCCCAGGTGCAAACACATTTGTAGTACAGATGTATAGTCAATATGCCTAACTTTAGATACACAAATTATATATGCATACAAATAGGATAATCATATTCAATAAATCATAACCTTTCCAATGATATCTCACATGACCCATCTTGCATAAAATACATCTTAAATATGCTATAATCATATTATAACAATATTTCTATGAAGAATATGGGGCATAGTGTCACACCGGACACCTGGCAACCCTACACACAATGCCTCTGGCATGGCGGGGAAGGTGGGAATGGGGACACAATTCCTGATGGGGTGGAAGGTGGAGAAGGGAGGCACACAGCCTCTGCCATGGTGGAGTATAGAATAGTAGACTCACTCCCGGCTTGTGGCTGGGCACAGTGTAGCAGCTCTCATCTTTAGCACCCTCTGCCAATGATTGCTCTGGTCCTGTGATGATCTTGTCTCACAACTAAGCTGTCCAGGTCAAATTTCAGCTACACTCCTTCCCAGGTAACAGGAAGTCCAAGAAATAATTCCAAGATCTTGTGTCAGGCCTCTGGCCCCTGCCTCTGGGCCCAGTGGTCCTTATACCCACAGCCAGTTCTAGTGGTTCTGCTGACTGGCCAGCCTTTTTGCTCTCTGCCACTCAGGGGAGAGAGAGGTACTCTGAAAACATTTTTCACCCTGGTCAAATGGCTAGGGCTTCTCCTCTTACACCCTTCTCTCAGGGTTTTAAATAGTCCTTATCTCCTTATGTCAGGGGGCTTCACACTGCCTTCTTAGTGGCCATAGGGGAACCCAGGCCCACCCTCCACTGGGTTCTGGTCCAGGGAACGAAGGACAAGCGGCCAAGGTCTGCTCTGTTAGATGCCTTGCTGCTATCTCTCTGAACTCCTTTTTGCCATTAGCCTTTCTTCAGGCTTTTTCCTCAGCTCCTTCCTGGACTCTTATGAGCAACTCAGAGGTCTGGTTCCTAGCCTTATGTCAAGCACAGGCCCTTGTGCCAATCCTTTGTCTTCCAGGTATCTCACTGACAAGCTTCCTCCTCACCCAGCAGTGCCTTCCTGTTTCACACAGGTGTCTCTACTACCAAATGAGTGACTGCAGAAGTCTTCCCTCTCTCTGAAGCCCCTCATACTTCAGTCCAACCACCCCTTATGCTGTACTGTCACTGCCTCAGGCTTTACTGCCTCCAGCTTCTTCCTGGCCACACTTCTCTGATGCCAGGCTTCACTGGCCCCATCCTGGCTTAGGACCCCTCAGGTTTTGATTCCAGGACTCACGAACTTCTCTCTGTGTTTAACCAAGAGAGGAAACTCCCAGCTACCTCTCAGTTGGGTCTCCTCACTGGTTTTCTTTTTTCCATTACCCTGTACTTCCTCCTTTATGAAGATCCAGTTTCTCCCCAGCTGTGTCTGATAATCAATTATGCCTAACACCCCTCTAGGTGCCACTCAGTGGCCTAATTGGGCTCAGTCTCCTGATAATTCATGGTTAACCTGTGTGAGGTTTTATACACTCACCACAGGGGAAATTGGGGGCATACAGAGCCCTGCTATAAAGGAAGAACGGGGGACCAAAGTATAGGGGAAGAGGAATAGGGGACAGAGTGCCCTCTGGCATCAAAGAGGAGTTGGGAATTGCAAGGAATCCCTGCAAGAGAAGGGAAAAGAAGGGTGGAACACAGGGAGCTTGTGGGGAGGATGGAGGAATGTAAGGAGCCCCTGGTATATGCAATATATTCAGCCTATAGAAGCAAAGTATGTGACCCTCTAGTATATAAAAATACTGGTTACGCTGGTCATTTACCCATTTCCCAATAACATAAAGACTGACCAAAATACTGTATACCTAATTATAAATGAAGCAGAAGGAGAGAGTGTAAAGCAAAACAGACTATTTCAAATTGCAGTGTAAAATAATGTAAAATTAAAATGCACTCTTTCAGAGAAAGAACGTGCTCAAATATACATAATGAACCTGATACCGTGTGTTCATGTGCCCAGTGTTATACACTGGCACCAGCTACAGATTGTCACGCACTGTGGCAGTTATGACACTAGAAAGACAATGGGAATAAGCCTATATGAACTCTGACACAAATGGAGTTGGAACAAACAATAAATACATATTTTAAACCCCCCCCACAATGGGCATTTAAAGGCCAGTTCCATTATGAAATACCTGCAGCTTTCTGATGCTGTCTCCATAACAAATTGATCTCTAAAGGGCAAAATATGAACCATTTCACTTGGTCTTTTGAACAAAGACCAGATTCAGGAAAGCATCCCTAAGCTTATGAATAGGCATGGACTTAAGGATATGTGTAAGTGCTTTCCTAAAACTAGGGCCCAAATTACTAAAGTCGCAATCATGATTCTAGACAGATTGACTACTTGCTATATAAAACTCTGTTAAGGTCCAATCTACCTTTCTTGTGGTTCCATTTTCATTACGCCCCAAGAGTTGCACCAGATATCTTCTCTTCATCCCATCCCTTCTTCAGCCCCAATGGCTGGCGACCTGGGGCTTCATCACCTTGTGTTTGCAGGGGCATTGGTACTGTACCAAATATCAGTCACCCCAACTTCCCTTGTAGTCAGGAAACTACTTATAATATTGCACCTTTACAGCCTCTAGCAGGGATAATAGTACTATGCACTTCTATATCACCTTTCACCAAAGGTCTCAAAGACTTTAACAAATATTGGTGATTGAAGCCTCACAGCACCCCTGTAAGGCACAGAATTAGGGTTGCCAATTTTGGTTGGACTTATTCCTGGAGGTTTCATCACATGACATAATCTTTAATGAAAGATTATTTTTTAATTCCTGGAGACTCCGGGGCAATCCTGGAGGGTTGGCAACCCTACACAGAAGTAGTATTATCCCAATTTTACAGATGAGGAAACTGAGGCACAGAGAGGTTGTGCTTTGCCCAAGGTTACATAGAATGTCTGTAGCAGAGCCAGGAAGAAAACTCATCTCTTAGCTTTCAGTCCAGTTCCTCAACCACTAGATTACCTTTCCTGCCTCAGAATGTCTCTTCACACTGCAAAACAGTAGAAAATCTTAGAATTTATCTTCAGCCCTTGGGACTTCAAATTCAAATTCCATAATTTGAACCCATGGTTTTGGTTCCAGGTCAGGTCCCATCACTAGCAGGGGCCTATTTTCCATTTCCAATTCAACTGTGGCCAGAATCTCTCAAGAAAAGCAATTTTTCTGATATTTCAGCCCAACACGGCAAAAGCCTTGCAAAATCAGTTGATCCCACAAGATTTCCTTCATTAGTTAGATTGTAATCTCTGCCAGGGACTGTTCTTTTGCTGTATGTGCCTAATACAGTGGGGTTGGGTTTTTAGGTGCTACCATAATGCAAATACTTAGAATTTATGTAGTGCTTTTCATCTGTAGATCTCAGAGGGTCATTCCCAACTAACCAGGTCATGCCATCAGAGGCAGAGCAGCGTCAGTCACTAATGGCAAAGCACAGCATATATTCCTGAGCACAAGAACATCTTGTAAAATTTTGGTGCCATTTAATGGGAACCAAACACGCTCTAGCTATGAAGTGGACTCAACCCTTAAACTTACTTTAAATCTATATTAACAGCACCGCCCTGGCAGTCTCCAGTACAAATACACCACAATCTTATTGATATCACAAATCCCAATAAGTGAAATTACAACAGGATCAGGCTCACAAAAGAGAAACAACTAAAAAAAAAGTAGTGAAGATGGAATGCTTATGACAACAGAAACAAGAAAATTCAGACCAGATCCAGTCCCTCATTATGTAATTTTTGCACAAAGAGGCTGTATAATTGGCCTAACCAGACAGCCAAGGATTCTCCTGGTATGAGGAAATCCCCAAGTAGTGTAGAACAATGGACATTCTTCACCCATCAGCACCGACCCATCCATCTCACATGGAGCATGCCTCCACACCTCCAGTGTAGGGTGCATGCTGGAGATAGGACTAGAGGAATGGGACATTGCTCTGGTAATCCCTAATGGCATACTAACCCCTAAATGTGCATCTGCACAACATTATGGAACTAGCAGGAGTGAGCCTCCCACCCCGGGTTGGCAGACTCAGGCTACTGAGGCTCATGCTAGCACTCTAAAAATAGGTGTATAGACAGCTGTTTGAAGTTGTGGCTAGGACTCTATACAGCTATTTTTAGAGCACTAGCACAAGCCCCGCTAGACCCAGGCTGGAAAGCTCACTCCAAAATGCTATATAAACATACATTAAGAGCCAATCATCAGCTAGAGTAGCCCTGAAGTTGAACTAGAGGTTGAACTAGTTCCTGGCTGGCCCCAGAACTGGAGCAGCACAAAGGTAATCTTTGCCCCCACCCCCTTTCTATCTTGTATTAAGTATAACTAAGCTGAATCCGAAGTTCAGGGCCATTAGGCCATATTCTTTATTGTTTCTTCCCCACAGTTCTTTAATATATCTTCCCATTAGGGAAACAAAAAAGAAAAAAGAAAAATAAAGGAGATTTGTGAATGACTCTTACAGGCAGGTTGCAGAAAGGTCTTATTACAAGAGCTTCCCATGAACTGTAAATGAGTTGATCATTGAGTGATTTAAGTACAACAGCAGCAATCAAACCAGAGTTGATGTTATGATTTAAAGCAACTGTGTGTGAATCAGTGAATTATAATCTGAAAAACTTTATTTAGGTTGGCAGGTACAGAATCACAAAAATGGGAACTTTTCACTATGTTGTCTCATCACTGTTTTTAGTTTGCTCCTGGCCTTGAAGTCATAAAAATATATGTGCAATTGCTCTAAAAGTCATGACATTGAATATCTCTGCTATTACCACTATGTAGCTTTGCTCCCATTTCTTCCCACTAGTTTCAAATGGAGGACATTTGAAAGAAAAATAAAGAGACATTCAAATGATTCTCTATTAATTCAATGCTATAATTCTCTGTGACTTGGAAGAGAAGGGGCACTGTAACAGGAGCGGCTGCCTCCTGAGCTCTCCCTGATAGCCAGAGGTCACTCTGCAGCATCCTGCCTCTGGTTCCCTCTCTACAGAGCCCCTTAAGAATTGTGCAGTCCGCAGTATTTCAAACAATGTTACCCTTCTGGGTGACAAGGGGAGAGTCTTGCTTATTTAATCTTCTCAACAGCTAGCCAAAAACTCAAAAGGTAATAACAAAATGTTTTTTAAGTACATCAGAAGCGGGAAGCCTGCTAAACAACCAGTGGGGCCCCTGGACAATCGAGATACAAAAGGAGCACTTCAAGACGATAAAATCATTGCGGAAAAACTAAATGAATTCTTTGCTTCAGTCTTCACGGCTGAGGATGTTAGGGAGATTCCCAAACCTGAGCCGGCTTTTGTAGGTGACAAATCTGAGGAATTGTCACAGACTGAGGTGTCACTAGAGGAGGTTTTGGAATTAATTGATAAACTTAACAGTAACAAGTCACTGGGACCAGATGGCATTCACCCAAGAGTTCTGAAAGAACTCAAATGTGAAATTGCGGAACTATTAACTATGGTTTGTAACCTGACCTTTAAATCGGCTTCTGTACCCAATGACTGGAAGATAGCTAATGTAACGCCAATATTTTAAAAAGGCTCTAGAGGTGTGTGACAGCGTACCCCATAAAGGGGCTCATAAATGTATGTATAATATAACTGGAATAGGGTTTTGCTACATAGGCCATGTAACACATCTATGTAAAGGTTGTGATCTACTGGTTATGTTCACCCTAGTTGTATGCAGGCACCATTTGTGTGTTCAAAGTTATGAACATTGGCTGTATGATTGCTTGATTTCTAAGGGGCCTCAGTTAGAACATTTGATGACTTCTTGGGAAAGGAATGTGCAAATTAGGTGTTCAGTCAGGGGGCACTTAACAGACAAAAGAGCTTGGAAGACTCCAATCCACATTAGAAGTCTACCTGAGGACGTTCAAGGCAGCATGTGGGTAATGGCTGCTACCTGCAGTCCTGAGTCATGCATGGGCATGTGACCTGCCCATGTGATTCCGAATCTCCATTCTGTGACTGGATTCTACAGAGGGTGAGGAGGGGGTCTCCACCCACAAGAGACAGTCTATTTAAACCCGTGGGAGACCCCTCCATTTTGTCTTCAGCTGGCTAAAGAAGAAGCCTCTCCACCCCCCCAGGACACTTGAAGGAAACTGAAAACTACAGGGGGTGTGAGTGATTGCTGGACCCAGGCTAAAAGAAGATTAGCCTGTAAAAGGGAACATTTTGGAACTGGTGAGGATCTTATCTGTATTTAGTGCAATTAGACATAGATTTGCGTATTTTATTTTATTTTGCTTGGTAACTTCTTTTGTTCTGTCTGTTACTACTTGAAATCACTTAAATCCTACTATCTGTATTTAATAAAATCACTTTCTACTTATTAATTAACTCAGAGTATGTATTAATACCTGGGGGAGCAAACAGCTGTGCATATCTCTCTATCAGTGTTATAGAGGGCGAACAATTTATGAGTTTACTCTGTATAAAGCTTATACAGGGTAAAACGGATTTATTTGGGTTTAGACTCCATTGGGAATTGGGCATCTGAGTGCTAAGGGCAAGCAGGCTTCTGTGAGCTGTTCTCAGGTAAACCCTGCAGCTTTGGGACAGCTGGTTATTCAGACTCTGGTCTGTGTCTGGAGCAGATGGATGTGTCTGGCTTCAGCAAAACTGAGTGCTGAGACCAGTGAGCTAGCAGGGGAGAATAGAAACAGAGGTAGCCTTTGCACATCAGCTGACAGCTCCCAAGTGGGTTTCTGTGAACCAACCCGTCACAAGGTGATCCTGGCAATTACAGACTGGTAAGTCTAACGTCAGTACCGGGAAAATTAGTTGAAACAATCGTAAAGAATAAAATTGTCAGACACACAGAAGAACATAAATTGTTGGGCAAAAGTCAACATAGTTTCTGTAAAGGGAAATCCTGTCTTACTAATCTATTAGAGTTCTTTGAAGGGGTCAACAAACATGTGGACAAGGGGGATCCAGTGGATATAGTGTACTTATATTTCCAGAAAGCCTTTGACAAGGTCCCTCACCAAAGGCTCTTATGCAAATTAAGCTGTCATTGGATAAGAGGGAAGATCCTTTCATGGATTGAGAACTGGTTAAAAGACAGGGAACAAAGGGTAGGAATAAATGGTAAATTTTCAGAATGGAGAGGGGTAACTAGTGGTGTTCCCCAAGGGTCAGTCCTAGGACCAATCCTATTCAACTTATTCATAAATGATCTGGAGAAAGGGGTAAAAAGTGAGGTGGCAAAGTTTGCAGATGATACTAAACTGCTCAAGATAGTTAAGACCAAAGCAGACTGTGAAGAACTTCAAAAAGATCTCACAAAACTAAGTGATTGGGCAACAAAATGGCAAATGAAATTTAATGTGGATAAATGTAAAGTAATGCACATTGGAAAAAATAACCCCAACTATACATACAATATGATGGGGGCTAATTTAGCTACAACGAATCAGGAAAAAGATCTTGGAGTCATCGTGGATAGTTCTCTGAAGATGTCCACGCAGTGTGCAGAGGCGGTCAAAAAAGCAAACAGGATGTTAGGAATCATTAAAAAGGGGATAGAGAATAAGACTGAGAATATATTATTGCCCTTATATAAAT